>CM028143.1:25861282-25897959 GCA_016403345.1 Corylus heterophylla
TAAAAATTTTTAAAACCCCTTTTAAATTTTTAAAAATTTTTAATTTTTTTTTGTCCAAATTTTAAAAATTTAAAAAATTTTTGGGGAAAATTTTTTTTTAAGGCCCCCCCAAAAAAGGTTTTTTGGAAAATTTAAAACCCCCAAAAAAAAACTTTTTAAAAAAAATCCAAAAAACCCCCCCAAAATTGGGAAAAAAAAAAAAAAAAAGGGGGAAAAATTAAAAAAAAAAATTATTAAAAAGGGAATTTTTTTTAATTTAAAAACTAAAAAAAAAGGTTTAATTTAAAATTTTTTTTTTAAAAAACCCTTAAAATTTTTGGGAAAAAAAAAAAAAAAAAAAAAAAAAATTTTTTTTAAAGAAAAAAATTTTTTAAAAAAAAATTTTTTTTTTTTTTTTTTAAAAAAAAAAAAGGGGAAAAATTTTAAAACCAAAAATTTTGGTTTTAAAAAAAGGGTTTAAAAAATTTTTAAAAGAAAAAAACCCCCAAAAAAAAAATTTTTTTCCCTTAAAAAATTTAGGGAAAACTTTTTTTTTTAAAAAAAAAATTTTTTTTAAAAAAACCCCCCAATGGGTTTTTTTTAAAAAAGGGGAAAAAAAGTTTGGGGGAAATTTTTTTAAAAACCCAAAAAAAAATTTTAAAAAGGGGGCCTTTAAAAATTTTGAAAAAAAATTTTAAAAAAAAAGAATTTAAAAATTTTAAATTTTCAATTTTTTTTTTAAAAAATTTTTTTTTTCCCCCCCCAAAAAAAAAAATTAAATTTTATTTTTTTTTAAAATTAAAAAAAAAAAAATTTTAAAAAATTTTTAACCTTAAAAGGGGGCCCCCGGGAAAAAGGGTTTTTTTTTTTTTTTTAAAAACCAAAAATAAAAAATTTTAAAAAAATTTTTTAAAAAAATTAAAAAAAAAATTTACCAAATTTAAAATTTTAAAAAAATTTTAAAAATTTTTTTAAACCCTTTTTAAAATTAAAAAATTTTTTAAAAAAAAAATTTTTTTTTCCCCTTTTAATTTTTTTTTTTAAAAAAATTTTTTAAAAAAATTTTTTTTTGGGGGTTTTTTTTTTTTTAAAATTTGGTTTTTTTTTTTTCCTATAATTTTTTTTAAAAAAAAAAAAAAAAAATTTTTGGAAAATTTTTTAAAATTTTTTTTTAAATTTGGAAAAGGAAAAATTTTTTTTAAATTTAAAAAAATTTTTTAAAATTTTTTTGGGTTTTTTTCCCAAAATTTCCCCCCCCCTTTTTCCCTTTTTGGGCCAAAAAAAAACCCTTTTTTTTTTTTTGGGTTTTAAAAAAAAAAAAAAAAAAATTAAAATTTTAAAAAAATTTAAATTTGAAAAAACCCTTTCGGGTTAAAATTTTTTGAACCCAAATTTTTTTTTTTTAAAGAAAAAAAAATTTTTAAAATCCTTTTTTTTCCTTTTTTTAAATTTTTTAAATTTTAAAAAAAGGGGTTTTTATTTTTTTTTTTTAAAAAAAAAAAAAATTTTTTAAAAAATTTTTTTTTAAATTTTTTTTTTAAAGGTTTGGGAAAAAAGGGGAAAAAAAAAATTTTTTTTCCCAATTTTAAAAAAAAATTTTAATTTTAAAAAGGGGGAAAAAAAATTTTCCTTTTAATTAAAATTTTTAAAGAAAAATTTTTGGAAATAATTTTAAAAAAAAAATTTAAAATTTTTTCCCCGGGAAAATTTTTTTGGGGGATTTAAAATTTTTCCTTTTTTTTTTTTTTTAAAATTTTTTTTTTTAAAAAAAAAAAAAATTTTTTTTTAAAAAATTTTTTTTTTTCCCTTTAAATTAATTTTTAAAATTCCAAAAATTTTTAAAAAAAATTTTAAAAAAAAAAATTATTTTAAAGTTTTTTTAATTTTTTTTTTTTTTTTTTTTTTTTAAAATTTTAAAAAGGTTTTTTGAAAAAGTTTTCCCCTTTTTAAACCCAAAAGGTTTCCAAAATAATTTAAAATTTTTTAAATTTTCCCCGGTTTAAAATTTTTTTAAAAATTTATTTTTTTTTAAATTAATTTTTTAAAATTTGAAAAATTTTTAAAATTTTTTTTTTTTTTTTTTTTAAAAATTTAAAAAAAAAAAAAAAAAATTTTTTTTAATTTTTTTTAAAAAAAAAAAAAAAAACCCCAAATTTTTGGGTTTTCCTTTTTTTCCAAAAATTTTTTTAATTTCCCTTTAATTTAAATTTTTTTAAAAAAAAAAAATTTTTTTTTTTTTAAATTTTTTTTTAAAAATTTTTAAAAAAAAATTTTTCAAACCCCTTTTTTTTTTAAAAACCTTTTTAAAAAACCTTTTTTTTTTTTTTCCAAATTTTTTTTTCCCTTTTTTTAAAAACCCTTTTTTGGGTTTTAAAAAAAAAAAATTTTTTTTTTTTTTTTTTTTAAAAAAAAAAAAAAATTTAAAGGGAAAAAAAATTTGGAAAATTTTTTTAAAAATTTTTTTTTTTTCCCCTTTTTGGTTTTTTAAAATTAAATTTAAATTTTAAAAAAAGGGGAAAAAAAAAAAAAAAAATTTAAAATTTTTTTTTTTTTTTTTAAAAATTTTTAAAAAAAAGGGGTTTTTAATTAAAAAAAATTTTTTTAATTTTAATTTTTTTTTTTTTTTAAAAAGGGTTTTTAAAAAAGGGGGTTGGAAAATTAAATTTTTAAATTTTAATTTAATTTTTTAAAATTTTTTAAAATTTTTTTAGGGTTTTTTTTTTTTAAAAAAAAATTTTTTTTTAAAATTTTTCAAGTTAAAACTTTTTTTTAAAAAAATTTTTTAAAGAACCTTTTTAAAAAATTTTTTTTTCCCCAAAAAAGGAAAAACCCAAAATTTTTTTTTTTTTGTTTAAAAAAATTTTTAAATTTTGAAAAAAATTTTTTTCCCCCAAAAAAAAAAATTTTTTTTTTTTAAAAAAAATTCTTAAAAATTTTTTTTAAATTTTTTAAAACCCCTTTAAATTTTCCGGGGGTTTTTTGGAAAAATTTTTTAAATTTTTTTTTTTTTTAAAAAAATTTTTTTAAAATTCTTTTTTTAAAAAAAAACCCCCCTTTTTAAAAAAATTTGGGTTTTTCTTTAAAAAAAATTAATTTTTAAAAAAAAAAAAAAAAAATTTTTAATTTTTTTGGAAAAATTTTTTTAAAAAAAGGGAAAAATTTAAAATTTTTTTTTAAAAAAAAAGGTTTTTTTTGGCCCTTTTACCCCAAAAAATTTTTCCCCCTTTTTTTTTTAAAAATTTTTTATGGGGGGGGGGGGGGGTTTTTAAGGTTTTTTTTGGGGGTTTTTACTTTAAATTTTAAGGAAAAATTCCTTTTTTTTCCCCCCAAAAAAAAAAAATTTTTTTTTTAAAAAAAAAATTTTTGTTTTTTTTGGAATTTTTCCCCTTTTTTTTATTTAAAAAAGGGGTTTACTTTTGGGGGGGGGCCCCAAAAGGGGAAAAAGGGGGGAAAAAAGGGGCCCCTTTTGGGAATGGGGGGTTTTTTTTTAAAAACCCCCGGGGAACCAAAAATTTTTTGGGGGGAAAAAAAAAACCGGGGGAAAAAATTTCCCAAAAAATTTTTTCCCAAAGAATTTTGGGTTTTTTTTTTAAAAAACCAAAAAATTGGGAAAATTGGGGGGAAAAATTTGGTTTTTGGGGGGGAAAAAAGGGGGCCCGGGGGGGGGAAAAAAAAAAAAGGCCCTTAATTTTAAAAAGGGGAAAAATTTTTTAAAAAGTTGGGGTTTTTCCCCAAAATTTTTTTTTTAAAAATTTTAAAAGGGGGGAAAAAATTTTTTTGGGGGGGAAAAAAATTTTTTAAAAGGGGGGTTTTTTTAAAAAACCCGGGGTTTTTTTGGAAAAAAAAAAAAGGTTAAAAAAATTTTTTGGGGGGGTTTTGGGGGTTTTTTTTAAATTTTTCCCCCCCCCCCCCTTTTCCCCCAAAAAAAAAATTTTTTTTTTTTTTAAAAAAAATTTTTTTTAAAAAGGGGAAATAAAAGGGGGAAAATTTTTTTAAATTTTTTTTTTAAAAAAATTTTTTAAAAAAAAAAAAAAAAAGGGGGGGAAAAGTGGCCCCAAAAAATTTTAAAAAAAAAAAAAATTTTTAAAAGGGTTTTTTTTTTTTTTGGGGGTTTAAAAAATTTTGGGGGAAGGTTTTCCCCAAAAAATTTCGAAAAATTTTTAACCCTTTGGGGCCCCCCCCCCCCAAAAAAAAAAAAGGGGTTTATTTTTAAAAAGGGCCCCATTAAAAAAAACCCAACCCTTTTTTTTTAAGGGTTCCAATTTTTTTCCCCCCAATTTTTAAATTTTTAAGGGGGGGGGGGGTTTTAAAAGGGGGGGGGGAAAAAAAAAAAATTTGGTTTTTAAAAAATTTTTTCCCCGGGGGAAAATTTTTAAAAAAAGGGGGTTTGGGGAAAAAATTTTTCCGGGAAAAGGGGGAAAACCCGGTTGAAAATTTTGGATTTTTTGGGGTTTTTAAAAAACCCCCAAAAGGGGAAAAAAAAAAGGGGGGGGGGAAAAAATTTTAAAAAAAAAAGGGGGTTTTTTTTTTTTTTTTTTTTTTCCCCCCCCCTTAAAAAACAAAATTTAATTTTTTTTTAAAAAATTTTTTCCAAAATTTTTTTTGGGGGGGGAAAAAGGGGGGGGAAAAAAAAGGGGGTTGGGGGAAAAGGGAAAAAATTTTTTAAAATGGGGGGGGCCCCCGGGGGCCTTTTAAAAACCCCAAAAAAGGGGGGGAAAAATTTAAAAATTTTTGGGGGGGGAAAATTTTTTTTTTTTTTAAAAAAAAAAAATTTCTTTTTTTAAAAAAAAAAACCTTAAAGGGGGAAACCCTTTAAAAAAAAAAAAATTTTCCAAAACTTAAAAAATTTGGGGTTTTAAAAATTTCCCAATGGGGAAAAGGGGGAAATTTTAAAAAACCCCAAAAAAAGGGGGGGGTTTGGGGGGGGGTTTAAAAATTTTGGGGGGAAGGGGAAGGTTTTAAAACCAAAAAAAAAAAAAAAAAAGGGAAAGGGGAAAAAGGGCCCCCCCCAAATTTTTCCCCCCCCGGGGGGTTTTCCCCCCCCAAAGGGTTTTTTCCCAAATTTTTTTTCCTTGGGGGAAACCCCCGGGGGCCCCTTTTTTAAAAAAAAGGGGAAAAAAAAAAAAGGGGCCTTTTAAAAAAAAACCCCCCTTAAAAAAAAAATTTTAAAGGGGAAAAAGGAAAAAAATTTTGGGAAAGGAAAAGGGTTTTTGGGGGGGGCCCCCCAAAAAGGAATTTCCCGGGGCCCCCTTAAAAAATTTTTCCCTTTTAAAAAAAAAAATTTAAATTTTTCTTAATTAAAAAAAATAAAAAATTTCCTTGGAAGGGGGGAAATTTGGGGGTTTTTTTTTGGGTTTTTTTGGGTTTGGGAAAAAAACCCTTTTAAAACCCGGGGAAAAAAAAGGGGAAAATTTCCCAAAATTTTAAAGGGGGGGTTTGGGGGGGGGAAAAATTTTTGGGGGGCCTTTTGGGGGGGGGGGAAAAAAAAAAATTTTTTTGGGGGAATGATCCGTCGGGATCAATGAGAACCAAATATTACGAAACCAACCGCCTTGGCTGGTGCAAGCGAATCAAGCATCGACCGTTCGGAGCGATCTTGGAAAACCTGAGAAAACTAGCCACTTTGAAAGGCTAGATAAAACTTTGAAATATGGGGTCGTCAGGGACCCAAAGCAGTATTCTTGCCTTTAACTCTCTGACCGAAAACCCGGAATATTATTCATCATCAAGAGGGCCAATAGAATCAAGATAGGATTGAATCCATTGCTTCTTTTTAGAACAATATTTGGGGATAGGAGGAGGGTAGGCGCAGAATCACTGACGTCCAAGCCTCATATCTGCTAGTCATGTGCTCAACCTTTTTAACAATGGGACCAATTTTTGGAGACATTGTCCAGGTTTTACATTGAGACCAGATCCTTACGATTTGTTCTTCTTTCCTGGCATATTTCCATTTGAGAAACCAAGGAATCCTGAATTCTCTGGAGAAATAAAGCATGGGGGAAAAAATAGGATCGTAATGGGCAATAAAGCCTTTAGAGGCAACATGAGAAGAGAATAGGTGGAAAGCATAAACAAGTGGATCAGGAAGAACTTCAATAGTTAGGCCGAAATAATCCCACCAATGTTTGAACCAAGGGGGAAGAAGGCTATTGAAATCTTCAATGAAGGTAATAAACCACCAATGTTTAGATTCTGGGTTCTGGTAAAGCATAAAGCGGAACCAGGCATTGACATAGTCATAATATGAAAAAGGAATAGGAGAATTGGAAGAGGGGAGAAGCTGAGATGGGTGGGAACCCCATTCTTCCGCAGAAATAAATTTGACAATATAAGCAATAGTCCCGACAGTCGTTCGAGGATTGTCTTTTTTGGGAATAGATCTAAACTTGACAGACTTGGTTTTTACCAAGATATCAGTAAAAAATGACAAATCTTTTAGGGGATGCTCAGGGATCCAATGGAAATGTGCAGGGAAGTAATTGAAAGCCAACTGTCCAGGAGTCCTGGAGAGATCATGAGAAGAAAACAAGTATTGGGTAAATGGTAAGGTAACCCAAGGGAAAGGTAAAACAATGGGATCGTGGTTTGGTTCCGTCTGAGAACCAGGTTGGGGGATAGGTTCCGTCCGGGAATCCTTAAGAGGTAAAAAACTATAAAAAGCAGAAGAATCTGACTGAACAATCAGTGGAGATTTACCAACCACTGTTGAGGAATGGGTTCTGAGTTCTCAAGGAAGTCAAGGGAATCGATCAAGAGGGATGGATGGGCAAGGTTTGAAAACAGGATTAACCTTTTCCTTTCCCTTGTTGCTGGCCATTGTGGCACTGCAAGAATTCACGGGTAAGAAAATCAGGTATAGAATTGTTTGAACCTTTGATGTATTCAATATCAAAATCAAAACACTCAAAATAGCTTGCCATCCGCAAAAATCTGTTTTGATGCAATATTTTCAACATCTTTTTCAAGATATATTTGGCGATTTACAATCAATTCGCAAAAGAAATTTTTGATTGAGTAAATCTGATGAAATTTGTAATACACAAGACAATGAAAGAATTTCTTTCTTAATAGTAATCGTAATTAATCTGCAGTAATTCCAAGAACAGAATGAAAACGAACAATTTGTTCGAAGGTTCGATTGGATTCGATGAAACAACTTGTTTTAGGATACCTCCAAATCCAATATCGAGGCGTCGGTATCAACAATCTTGAAAGAATTATCGACGGGATGCCTAGACATGGGAGAGTCTTGACATGGAGTTTGATTTCTTTGACAAGAGAAGTATGAGTATCCGTCTGTGGGGAGGATTGCCTTGTAACCTTTCGAATAAAGGTTTACAATGTTTTCGCAAATCCTTGTAGAAGTCAACAATATAATTCAGAGATCCAAGAAATCTTTGAAGTTGAGATTTCGATGATGACATCAGAAATTTATCGCAAATTGGATCGCTCACAATAGGACGAACCGCCTTTAGAAATATCAAACCCAAGAAATCGATTTTATCTTGGAAGAGTTTGATCTTTTGGCGAAACAACAAGCCCGTTATATCGAATGGTTTCTAGAAAGCGATTTCAAATGTTTCAGTGTTCATCGATGGACTTTGAGAAAACAAGAACATCATCAATATAAACAATGGTGAAATGGCTGAATGGGTTGAAAATATCGTTCATGATATTCTGGAACTCACTCGGGGCATTTTTTAAACCAAAAGGCATAACATTCCACTCATAGTGACCAAAAGGAGTAGTAAAGGCTGTCTTGTACCTATCACTATCCTTAACTGGACTTGCGAAACCCGACTTCAAATCAAACTTGAGAAGACAATGTCGTTCGGACGATCGACTGATCTTTCCTATTGGGGATAGGATACCTAATCCATTCCAACACATCATTGAGGGGCTTATAGTTAATGACTAACCTAGGGGCACCTCGTTCTAATTCAGCATTTTTCATGACATAGAAAGCAGCACAAGACCAGGGGGACTTACTCTTTCGAATAATACCCTTAGCAAGCAAATCAGCAATTTCTTTTTGACAAAATTCCAAAGTTTCGGCATTCATTTGAATGGGTCTAGCTTTAGTGGGAATTTTGTTTTCAGAGAAATCTTTAACATAAGGTAAAGAAACAATATGCTTCTTCCGATGCCAAAAGGCATTAGGAAGATCAGAACAAACAGAATCAACAATCAAGGTATTGAAAGCAGAGATTTTTGATTGCAAAAGCTCGTCAGAAAGTTGTTCAGCAATCCTTTTATACCTTAATTCTTGTTTGAGGAAATTGAGTTGTTTATGCTTAGCAGAAACCAAATTTAAACAACCGTTATCAATTTCGATTGAATAAACGGAATTTGACTTCAAATCCCATCTTAACGCTTGAGACACGGTGTCATCAATTGTTAAAGGGTAAAGCATGGCAATGAAAGGCAAACCAAGAATGACTTTTATCACCATGTTCTTGACCAAAACAGCAGGATATGAAAACAAACATTGTTACGCGGACATGAACATTGTTCGATTCATATTTGATATTCAATTTTTCTCCACTGGCTGAATGCAACCGTTCTGTGGATTTTTCAAAATATTTGCTGGGAATCAATCCTTCTTGGATACAATTCAAATCAGCACCAGAATCAATCAAAGCAATGACATCAAGAGTAAAATCAGGGGAAACAATGATATGTACTTTAGAATGCCATTTGGGAGGAACAACTTTGTTGATTAAATTGACAAAACGGGGTTTATCAGAAACAGGGATAGAAAGTTGCTTATTCCTTTTTAAATCAACCATTTCTTGCCTGAGATTACGAATCTCGTATTTTAAATCCGAGATCAGAATCGCTGGATTTTTGTTTTGAAAGTTTATCCAAAGTATCTTCAGGTGATGTTTTAGCATTGCTTTGTTCTTCAGATTTGGTTAGAACAGAACAAGTACTAATACATTTAAGGTTAACTTCTTTAGGAAAAGCAGACTCAAAATCTTTCATAGAATTGATAGGTCTGTGGAAATAAGGTTCCATATCAATTCTACCAAAGTTTTGTTGCAGGCTAGTTGGATTTTGAGAAAATTCAATACCAAAATCTGCTCGTAAGAAAAATCAGAAAGGAATTTGTCAATCTTTTCAAGGTTAACTTGAGAAGTCTTCTGGTAGGAAAGAATTGACAAATCTGGGGGAGAAACCAGAGATTTTTCATTTTGCTCAATGATTCTTCTATCGTTCGTGATAGGGTCCTTATCATGAGTTTTGAAAGGGGAACACTTGACAACCCTGTTGTTGACATCCAGAAGAGTGTTTGTAGTGGGAGGATGGGAAGATCTGACAATAGATTTATCCTCTTTGACAAACTTCTGTTTGACAACGTTCAAATCATTTTCGTCCGGAAAATGTTTTTGGAGAAAATCAAAGAACAAAATGTGAGTCTGGGACTCGATCATAGCTTCAGCCCATTGGACCTTGATACGATCTCGTTCCTTTTGAGAATACTTAGCACGGTAAGCATGTCTCAACTCACGATTTTCTTTTGAAGAAAAATCTTTGTTCAAAGCAGACCAATCAATAACAGAGAAGAAATCTCTGATATGGGCAGTGATAACATTACACTGATGAGGAAAATCAGGGGGAATAGGAGCAACAAAATCTGAAGCAGAGGGAGAAAGAGATCCACGATCGTCATCCGTCAGGGGATGATTTTTCGTAGAATAAAAAGCAGATGAAACTTGGGAATCTGTAGAAATTTCTTTGAGTTTCAAACCAGGATTAACTGTGGAGTGAAGATGAGGAGAATCGTTAAGGGATTCGTCGACATCTTTATCTCTACGACGGAGTCCTTCTGAGGTCGTTGAACCCGCAAAAGAATTCCTTCGTTCGTTAATCAACAGGGGACGTTCAATTCTGTTCGAATATCCCAAATCAGCAAAACTGATTTTAACAGATCCATCCATGTATTGTTGGATGTAATCAAGATTAGAGGCATCGTTAACTACTCGAGAAGGTTTTGAAACATTTTCCAAAGTCCACTCGTTGGGGAGTTCAATCTCAGCCCACCGAATCATTTTTGGAGTTTTGATATTAGCATTCTGAGTAGAACTTTGAATCAACAGAGTCGATTCGCCAGTATTCTTAATCACAAAGACGTGGATCAAGATTTGTTTTCATCAATTTATAATAAACACGATAGATGATAGCAACAGGATGGCTACCAACTTCCATGTTATAACTCGATGTGAGTATATTCAGCGTCGGTGCTTTGAATATGAACATCGGTTAAACTCAAAGTCATGTTTGAAAAACATCAAAGTGGATGGGCCACCAAACAAAGATGATGAATCAAACTAATAATGCTTGTTTTAAAATCAAGAAAACGAGCATCACGCAAACAAAGCAAAGCGAAGCATTAATACCGAGTCGAGTCAAGGCTTTGACCGCAACTTGACAGTAACCAACATGCAAAAATCGTATTTCTTTGCAAGAGCATTGTTAACAAAACGCTTGTTGAACAAGGTAATAGTCCGATTATTACCCGAGACCGGAAAGGTCATTCAACAGATTTTGATGTAATATTGAATCTTAAAAGAAGATTGAAACCAAGTAGTATTGTAGATATCCCTAGCGCCCAGCTTGGGGATGTTCCACTTACTAAAATCAGCATTATCATCAACCAAAATATTTTCATAGTTAACCACGTCCGTGGTAAACTGGAATTAGAGCTACGTAAGAATTAGATCTCCACATTATGACTCACAAACTAAACTCATAATCACTCACTGGGTGAAGTCTTAAAGGATCTCATCCTAGGTACTCACTCACTGGTAAACTTCCTAAGTGTGTCCTCACTAAGTATATGATCAGCACACGCACCCTTGGCCTAGCATGCAAAGTTGCGCAGACCCTTGGCCTAGCCCTCAAGACCTACTTAATGCCCTCACACGCCTTACCTGTGCTTCAAACGGGACTTACAGGTTCGCAAACTGAGGTGACGGGGTGTCAACTTGAAACTGCACTGACGGGGTGGTAGCTACGGTCATAGTGACTAGGATCTCGACACTCGGAAAGGTTAACAGGTAATGAACAAAAAGGGGGAGAGAAAGACTATGCACTCAGGGGGGGAGAGAGAGAGAAGATGTAGAATCAAGGCAGCAAAGAGATCGGAACTCTTATGGCTCTGATACCAAGGAGGGGAGGGGGTGGAAGCGCAGTATGCATATAGATGCAGGGGATGAGGGGAGGTGATGATAATAGATGCAGAACATAGGAAAATAAGCAGTTAAATCAAAGCAGTAGAACCGACCAAGGTGGCGGTATGACAATAATATAATCAAGATAAACAACTGAAATTAAAAGCAGTTGATAAAAATCAGAAGCAGATAATCGTTATAGAAAATCTGATAAAACCTTTACGTATAAGTGTTGGACTTACTGGAGTAATGGATAGAAGAGAAGAAGAAGAAGAATCTGAAGGGGAGAGCTAGAGAGTTTTTGGTGAGAGCACTCAAAAAACTTCTGCCTTACAATGGGAGAGGGGAGCCCGTTATATAGGCTGGAGGAAAAGCAAAACAGTAAATTACAATGATCATCCGCGTTCATGCGGTCAAAAGCAAACAGAAAAAAGAAAACAAGAAAGGCACGCCCGCGCCACCAACAAAGGAAAGCATCAATGGAGCGATGGCATGTCGAGCGCTGACAGAGTGTCGGCAGACAAAACTTGAACAGTGAGTGAACAGTGCCTCTGAACAGTGATTCTGCGCGTGTCGTCCGGACATGAACAGTAAAAAGTGAACAGTAGCTTGGCACAGTAACTCAAAGTATAAATGAACAGTGATCCGTCCGGGATCAATGAGAACCAAATATTCTGAAACCAACCGTCCTTGGCTGGTGCAAACGAACTGAAGCATCCTGACCGTTCTGGAGCCAGTCTTGGAAAACCTGAGAAAACTAGCCACTTTGAAAGGCTAGATAAAACTTTGAAATATGGGGTCGTCAGGGACCCAAAGCAGTATTCTTGCCTTTAACTCTCTGACCGAAAACCCGGAATATTATTCATCATCAAGAGGGCCAATAGAATCAAGATAGGATTGAATCCATTGCTTCTTTTAGAACAATATTTGGGGATAGGAGGAGGGGTAGGCGCAGAATACAGCGTCCAAGCCTCATATCTGCTAGTCATGTGCTCAACCTTTTTAACAATGGGACCCATTTTTGGAGACATTGTCCAGGTTTTACATTGAGACCAGATCCTTACGATTTGTTCTTCTTTCCTGGCATATTTCCATTTGAGAAACCAAGGAATCCCGAATTCTGGAGAAATAAAGCATGGGGGAAAAAATAGGATCGTAATGGGCAATAAAGCCTTTAGAGGCAACATGAGAAGAGAATAGGTGGAAAGCATAAACAAGTGGATCAGGAAGAACTTCAATAGTTAGGCCGAAATAATCCCACCAATGTTTGAACCAAGGGGGAAGAAGGCTATTGAAATCTTCAATGAAGGTAATAAACCACCAATGTTTAGATTCAGGTTTCGTAAAGCATAAAGCGGAACAGGCATTGACATAGTCATAATATGAAAAAGGAATAGGAGAATTGGAAGAGGGGAGAAGCTGAGATGGGTGGGAACCCCATTCTTCCGCAGAAATAAATTTGACAATATAAGCAATAGTCCCGACAGTCGTTCGAGGATTGTCTTTTTTGGGAATAGATCTAAACTTGACAGACTTGGTTTTTACCAAGATATCGTGAAAATGACAAATCTTTTAGGGGATGCTCAGGGATCCAATGGAAATGTGCAGGGAAGTAATTGAAAGCCAACTGTCCAGGAGTCCTGGAGAGATCATGAGAAGAAAACAAGTATTGGGTAAATGGTAAGGTAACCCAAGGGAAAGGTAAAACAATGGGATCGTGGTTTGGTTCCGCCTCGAGAACCAAAGTTGGGGATAGGTTCCGTCAGGAATCCTTAAGAGGTAAAAACTATAAAAGCGAAGAATGATTGAACAATCGGTGGAGATTTACCAACCACTGTTGAGGAATGGGTTACAGGTTCTCCAAGGAAGTCAAGGGGAATCTGATCAAGAGGGATGGATGGGCAAGGTTTGAAAACAGGATTAACCTTTTCCTTTCCCTTGTTGCTGGCCATTGTGGCACTGCAAGAATTCACGGGTAAGAAAATCAGGTATAGAATTGTTTGAACCTTTGATGTATTCAATATCAAAATCAAAAACACTCAAAATAGCTTGCCATCTGGCAAAAATCTGTTTTGATGCAATATTTTCAACATCTTTTTTCAAGATATATTTGGCAGATTTACAATCAATTCGCAAAAGAAATTTTTGATTGAGTAAATCTGACTGAAATTTGGTAATACACAAGACAACAGAAAGAATTTCTTTCTTAATAGTACTGTAATTAATCTGCGCAGAATTCCAAGAACCAGAATGAAAACGAACAATTTGTTCAGAAGGTTCTGGATTGGATTCTGATGAAACAACTTGTTTTAGGATACCTCCAAATCCAATATCAGAGGCGTCAGTATCAACAATCTTGAAAGAATTATCAGACGGGATGCCTAGACATGGGAGAGTCTTGACATGGAGTTTGATTTCTTTGACAAGAGAAGTATGAGTATCTGTCCAGGGGGGAGGATTGCCTTGTAACCTTTCGAATAAAGGTTTACAATGTTTTCGCAAATCCTTGTAGAAGTCAGCAATATAATTCAGAGATCCAAGAAATCTTTGAAGTTGAGATTTCGATGATGACATCAGAAATTTATCGCAAATTGATCGCATCTGTCAATAGGACGAATCGGCCTTTAGAAATATCAAACCCAAGAAATCTGATTTTATCTTGGAAGAGTTTGATCTTTTGGCGTAAACAACAAGCCCGTTATATCGAATGGTTTCTAGAAACGATTTCAAATGTTTCGGTGTTCATCGATGGACTTTGAGAAAACAAGAACATCATCAATATAAACAATGGTGAAATGGTGAATGGGTTGAAAATATCGCTCATGATATTCGAACTCACTCGGGCATTTTTAAACCAAAAGGCATAACATTCCACTCATAGTGACCAAAAGGAGTAGTAAAGGCTGTCTTGTACCTATCACTATCCTTAATCTGGACTTGCCAGAAACCTGACTTCAAATCAAACTTGGAGAAGACAACAGCGTCGTTCAGACGACTGACCAGATCTTTCCTATTGGGGATAGGATACCTAATCCATTCCAACACATCATTGAGGGCTTATAGTTAATGACTAACCTAGGGCACCTCGTTCTAATTCAGCATTTTCATGACATAGAAAGCGAGACAAGACCGGGGACTTACTCTTTCGAATAATACCCTTAGCAAGCAAATCAGCAATTTCTTTTTGACAAAATTCCAAAGTTTCGGCATTCATTTGAATGGGTCTAGCTTTAGTGGGAATTTTGTTTTCAGAGAAATCTTTAACATAAGGTAAAGAAACAATATGCTTCTTCCGATGCCAAAAGGCATTAGGAAGATCAGAACAAACAGAATCAACAATCAAGGTATTGAAAGCAGAGATTTTTGATTGCAAAAGCTCGTCAGAAAGTTGTTCAGCAATCCTTTTATACCTTAATTCTTGTTTGAGGAAATTGAGTTGTTTATGCTTAGCAGAAACCAAATTTAAACAACCGTTATCAATTTCTGATTCAGAAGCAAACGGGAATTTGACTTCAAATCCCATCTTAACAGTTGAGACACCAGTGTCATCAATTGTTAAAGGGTAAAGCATGGCAATGAAAGGCAAACCAAGAATGACTTTATCAGTCATGTTCTTGACCAAAACAGCAGGGATATGAAAACAAACATTGTTCTGACAGACATGAACATTGTTCAGTTCATATTTGATATTCAATTTTTCTCCACTGGCTGAATGCAACCGTTCTGTGGATTTTTCAAAATATTTGCTGGGAATCAATCCTTCTTGGATACAATTCAAATCAGCACCAGAATCAATCAAAGCAATGACATCAAGAGTAAAATCAGGGGAAACAATGATATGTACTTTAGAATGCCATTTGGGAGGAACAACTTTGTTGATTAAATTGACAAAACGGGGTTTATCAGAAACAGGGATAGAAAGTTGCTTATTCCTTTTTAAATCAACCATTTCTTGCCTGAGATTACGAATCTCGTATTTTAAATCCGAGACTGTAACTGCTTTGGATTTTTGTTTTGAAAGTTTATCCAAAGTATCTTCAGGTGATGTTTTAGCATTGCTTTGTTCTTCAGATTTGGTTAGAACAGAACAAGTACTAATACATTTAAGGTTAACTTCTTTAGGAAAAGCAGACTCAAAATCTTTCATAGAATTGATAGGTCTGTGGAAATAAGGTTCCATATCAATTCTACCAAAGTTTTGTTGCAGGCTAGTTGGATTTTGAGAAAATTCAATACCAAAATCCTGTTCAGAAGAAAAATCAGAAAGGAATTTGTCAATCTTTTCAAGGTTAACTTGAGAAGTCTTCTGGTAGGAAAGAATTGACAAATCTGGGGGAGAAACCAGAGATTTTTCATTTTGCTCAATGATTCTTCTATCGTTCGTGATAGGGTCCTTATCATGAGTTTTGAAAGGGGAACACTTGACAACCATGTTGTTGACATCCAGAAGAGTGTTTGTAGTGGGAGGATGGGAAGATCTGACGACAGATTTATCCTCTTTCACAAACTTCTGTTTGACAACGTTCAAACCATTTTCGTCCGGAAAATGTTTTTGGAGAAAATCAAAGAACAAAATGTGAGTTTGGGACTCGATCATAGCTTCAGCCCATTGGACCTTGATACGATCTCGTTCCTTTTGAGAATACTTAGCACGGTAAGCATGTCTCAACTCACGATTTTCTTTTGAAGAAAAATCTTTGTTCAAAGCAGACCAATCAATAACAGAGAAGAAATCTCTGATATGGGCAGTGATAACATTACACTGATGAGGAAAATCAGGGGGAATAGGAGCAACAAAATCTGAAGCAGAGGGAGAAAGAGATCCACGATCGTCATCCGTCAGGGGATGATTTTTCGTAGAATAAAAAGCAGATGAAACTTGGGAATCAGTAGAAATTCCTTTGAGTTTCAAACCAGGATTAACTGTGGGATGAAGATGAGGAGAATCGTTAAGGGATTCGTCGACATCTTTATCTCTACGACGGAGTCCTTCTGAGGTCGTTGAACCCGCAAAAGAATTCCTTCGTTCGTTAATCAACAGGGGACGTTCAATTCTGTTCGAATATCCCAAATCAGCAAAACTGATTTTAACAGATCCATCCATGTATTGTTGGATGTAATCAAGATTAGAGGCATCGTTAACTACTCGAGAAGGTTTTGAAACATTTTCCAAAGTCCACTCGTTGGGGAGTTCAATCTCAGCCCACCGAATCATTTTTGGAGTTTTGATATTAGCATTCTGAGTAGAACTTTGAATCAACAGAGTCGATTCGCCAGTATTCTTAATCACAGCACGTGGATCAAGATTTGTTTTCATCAATTTATAATAAACACGATAGATGATAGCAACAGGATGGCTACCAACTTCCATGTTATAACCTGATGTGAGTATATTCAGCGTCAGTGCTTTCAGAATATGAACATCGGTTAAACTCAAAGTCATGTTTGGAAAAACATCAAAGTGGACAGGGCCACCAAACAAAGATGACTGAATCAAACTAATAATGCTTGTTTTAAAATCAAGAAAACGAGCATCACGCAAACAAAGCAAAACAGAAGCATTAATACCGAGTCGAGTCAAGGCTTTGACTGCAACTTGGACAGAACCAACATGCAAAAATCTGTATTTCTTTGCAAGAGCATTGTTAACAAAACGCTTGCTGAACAAGGTAATAGTCTGATTATTACCCGAGACCGGAAAGGTCTGTTCAACAGTTTTGACAGAATATTGAATCTTAAAAGAAGATTGAAACCAAGTAGTATTGTAGATATCCCTAGCGTCCAGCTTTGGGATGTTCCACTTACTAAAATCAGCATTATCATCAACCAAAATGTTTTCATAGTTAACCACGTCCGGTGGTAAACTGGAATTAGAGCTAACAGAAGAATTAGATCTCCACATTATGACTCACAAACTAAACTCATAATCACTCACTGGGTGAAGTCTTAAAGGATCTCATCCTAGGTACTCACTCCACCGTAAACTTCCTAAGTGTGTCCTCACTAAGTATATGATCGGCACACGCAGACCCTTGGCCTAGCATGCAAGGTTGCGCAGACCCTTGGCCTAGCCCTCAAGACCTACTTAATGCCCTCACACGCCTTACCCGGGCTTCAAACGGGACTTACGAGTTCGCAAACCGAGGTGACGGGTGTCAACTTGAAACCTGCACCGACGGGTGGTAGCTACGGTCATAGTGACTAGGATCTCGACACTCGGAAAGGTTAACTGTAATGAACAAAAAGGGGAGAGAAAGACTATGCACTCGGGGAGAAAGAGAGAAGATGTAAAATCAAGGCAGCAAACAGATCGGAACTCTTATGGCTCTGATACCAAGGAGGGGAGGGGAGGGGGTGGAAGCATACTGATTGAAAACAGATCGGAACTCTTATGGCTCTGATACCAAGGAGGGGAGGGGGTGGAAGCGCAGTATGCATATAGATGCAGGGGATGAGGGGAGGTGATGATAATAGATGCAGAACATAGGAAAATAAGCAGTTAAATCAAAGCAGTAGAACCGACCAAGGTGGCGGTATGACAATAATATAATCAAGATAAACAACTGAAATTAAAAGCAGTTGATAAAAATCAGAAGCAGATAATCGTTATAGAAAATCTGATAAAAACCTTTACAGAAGTAAGTGTTCGGACTTACTGGAGTAATGGATAGAAGAGAAGAAGAAGAAGAATCTGAAGGGGAGAGCTAGAGAGTTTTTGGTGAGAGCACTCAAAAAACTTCTGCCTTACAATGGGAGGGGGGAGCCCGTTATATAGGCTGGAGAAAAGCAAAACAGTAAATTACAATTATGAACCGCGTTCAAACGGTCAAAAGTAAATAGTAAAAAGCAAACAGTAAAGGCACGTCGGTGCCATGCGAGAGGAAAGCATCAATGCGGAGCGATGGAGCCGCCGGCACCGAGTGTCGGCAGACAAATCTTGAATAGTGAGTGAACAAAGGCCTCGAGCGGTGATTACTGCGCGCGTGTCGTCCGGACATGAACAGTAAAAGTGAGCGTGAGCTTGGCACAGTAACTCCAAGTATAAATGAACAGTGATCCGTCCGGGATCAATGTGAACCAAATACTCTGAAACCAACCGTCCTGGGCTGGTGCAGGTGAACCGAACTATTCTGGCCGTCCTGGAGCCAGTCTTGAGAAAACCTGAGAAAACTAGCCATTTGAGAGGCTAGATAAAACATAACCTGAAGGACCGTTAGGGGCCCTAAATCTTCACATGTCTTCAGCCCCTGGGTAGGGGTAGTAGTCTTGTGAGTCTTCAAAATAAGGAGGAACCTGGATGGGCTTTTCAGCTGATGGTTTGGACGTCTCGTCTTCATCATCATCTAAATTATCCAGGGCAGCAAGCAAGGCTTCGATCATTTCTTTCTTCTTGGAAGAATTCTTCTTTGAAGAGCTTGAAGAAGCCGAATGGGAGGAAGAAGGGGAACTTTCTTTTTCTCGTTTTGGAGAAGAGAAAGCACTGCGGGGAATCACAAGTTGGACAGAAGCGCACGCCTTTGGGGGTGAAGGGCCTTGGGAGCATGAGCCATGTTTTTAACCATAAGGACAATGGAATCAACTAGTGTGCATTTATCCCACCATTTGATATACCAATGTCTTTGAATCTTGTCCTCCGAGAGCTGGTATTGCCATCTCAGAATCCAAGGAATCTTGAAATTTTTAATAAAATGAAGCATAGTAGGGAACTTTGCTCCATAAGAATCAACCTTGTATTGGCCTTTGAAAGTCTGAAAGGCATCAACAAGTTGGAGGGGGAGAATATCAGGGAGACAACCAAATTGGTTCCACCACCTGGAGAACCAGAGAGGAAGGAGACCATGGAATTCTTTATCAAAACTGACAAACCAAGAATGTTCAAAATTCGTGGTTTGGTGAAGTAGAAACTTAAAAAAGGCATCCACATAATCATAATAATTACAGTGGATGTTAAACCCGTTCAGGGACCTGGAATCAGAAGGGTGATTTCCCCATTCTTTTTCCAAAATAACTTTCTTGAAATAAACACTGTGGTAAACTGTTTTCTGGGGGTTAATCTTATCACCAATGGTTTTGAAGAAAACAGAACCTGTTTGTTTCAGGATAGCAGAATAATAGGCCAAATTTTTCGAAGGATGCTCAGGGATCCAATGAAAATTTGTGGGAAAATAGGAGACGGCAATATCTCCGGGAGAAAGGGAAGAGGAAACCCGATTTAACTCAACAAAGAATAAATTTTGTGAGTAAGGAAGAGTCATGTATTTTGACGACGTCCGGTCGTACTTGACTCTGGGTTTTTGGGAAGGATCCGCAAAGGGATCATAAGGGGCAAAAGTGTCTTTGGAATAAGAAACCTGGGAACCAGGACAAAAAGGAGTGAATCTGTTCGTTAAAGCAACAGATGAAAATGGCAATGGAGAAGCAGTAGGAACAATGGAAGACTCTGACTTGATAGCCAGGGCCTTGGAAGTAACTTTCTCTTTATCTTTTTTGCTGGCCATGGTGGCACTGCAAAATTTCAAAAGGAAAGAAAATCAGGTATAGAATTGTTTGAACCTTTGATGTATTCAATATCAAAATCAAAAACACTCAAAATAGCTTGCCATCTGGCAAAAATCTGTTTTGATGCAATATTTTCAACATCTTTTTTCAAGATATATTTGGCAGATTTACAATCAATTCGCAAAAGAAATTTTTGATTGAGTAAATCTGACTGAAATTTGGTAATACACAAGACAACAGAAAGAATTTCTTTCTTAATAGTACTGTAATTAATCTGCGCAGAATTCCAAGAACCAGAATGAAAACGAACAATTTGTTCAGAAGGTTCTGGATTGGATTCTGATGAAACAACTTGTTTTAGGATACCTCCAAATCCAATATCAGAGGCGTCAGTATCAACAATCTTGAAAGAATTATCAGACGGGATGCCTAGACATGGGAGAGTCTTGACATGGAGTTTGATTTCTTTGACAAGAGAAGTATGAGTATCTGTCCAGGGGGGAGGATTGCCTTGTAACCTTTCGAATAAAGGTTTACAATGTTTTCGCAAATCCTTGTAGAAGTCAGCAATATAATTCAGAGATCCAAGAAATCTTTGAAGTTGAGATTTCTCAGTGATGACATCAGGAAATTTATCTGCAAATTGGATCGCCCTGTCAATAGGACGAATCTGGCCTTTAGAAATATCAAACCCAAGAAATCTGATTTTATCTTGGAAGAGTTTGATCTTTTTGGCAGAAACAACAAGCCCGTTATATCGAATGGTTTCTAGAAACGATTTCAAATGTTTCCAGTGTTCATCGATGGACTTTGAGAAAACAAGAACATCATCAATATAAACAATGGTGAAATGGCTGAATGGGTTGAAAATATCGTTCATGATATTCTGGAACTCACTCGGGGCATTTTTTAAACCAAAAGGCATAACATTCCACTCATAGTGACCAAAAGGAGTAGTAAAGGCTGTCTTGTACCTATCACTATCCTTAATCTGGACTTGCCAGAAACCTGACTTCAAATCAAACTTGGAGAAGACAACAGCGTCGTTCAGACGACTGACCAGATCTTTCCTATTGGGGATAGGATACCTAATCCATTCCAACACATCATTGAGGGGCTTATAGTTAATGACTAACCTAGGGGCACCTCGTTCTAATTCAGCATTTTTCATGACATAGAAAGCAGCACAAGACCAGGGGGACTTACTCTTTCGAATAATACCCTTAGCAAGCAAATCAGCAATTTCTTTTTGACAAAATTCCAAAGTTTCGGCATTCATTTGAATGGGTCTAGCTTTAGTGGGAATTTTGTTTTCAGAGAAATCTTTAACATAAGGTAAAGAAACAATATGCTTCTTCCGATGCCAAAAGGCATTAGGAAGATCAGAACAAACAGAATCAACAATCAAGGTATTGAAAGCAGAGATTTTTGATTGCAAAAGCTCGTCAGAAAGTTGTTCAGCAATCCTTTTATACCTTAATTCTTGTTTGAGGAAATTGAGTTGTTTATGCTTAGCAGAAACCAAATTTAAACAACCGTTATCAATTTCTGATTCAGAAGCAAACGGGAATTTGACTTCAAATCCCATCTTAACAGTTGAGACACCAGTGTCATCAATTGTTAAAGGGTAAAGCATGGCAATGAAAGGCAAACCAAGAATGACTTTATCAGTCATGTTCTTGACCAAAACAGCAGGGATATGAAAACAAACATTGTTCTGACAGACATGAACATTGTTCAGTTCATATTTGATATTCAATTTTCTCCACCATTTGAATGCAACCGTTCTGTGGATTTTTCAAAATATTTGCTGGGAATCAATCCTTCTTGGATACAATTCAAATCAGCACCAGAATCAATCAAAGCAATGACATCAAGAGTAAAATCAGGGGAAACAATGATATGTACTTTAGAATGCCATTTGGGAGGAACAACTTTGTTGATTAAATTGACAAAACGGGGTTTATCAGAAACAGGGATAGAAAGTTGCTTATTCCTTTTTAAATCAACCATTTCTTGCCTGAGATTACGAATCTCGTATTTTAAATCCGAGACTGTAACTGCTTTGGATTTTTGTTTTGAAAGTTTATCCAAAGTATCTTCAGGTGATGTTTTAGCATTGCTTTGTTCTTCAGATTTGGTTAGAACAGAACAAGTACTAATACATTTAAGGTTAACTTCTTTAGGAAAAGCAGACTCAAAATCTTTCATAGAATTGATAGGTCTGTGGAAATAAGGTTCCATATCAATTCTACCAAAGTTTTGTTGCAGGCTAGTTGGATTTTGAGAAAATTCAATACCAAAATCCTGTTCAGAAGAAAAATCAGAAAGGAATTTGTCAATCTTTTCAAGGTTAACTTGAGAAGTCTTCTGGTAGGAAAGAATTGACAAATCTGGGGGAGAAACCAGAGATTTTTCATTTTGCTCAATGATTCTTCTATCGTTCGTGATAGGGTCCTTATCATGAGTTTTGAAAGGGGAACACTTGACAACCCTGTTGTTGACATCCAGAAGAGTGTTTGTAGTGGGAGGATGGGAAGATCTGACAATAGATTTATCCTCTTTGACAAACTTCTGTTTGACAACGTTCAAATCATTTTCGTCCGGAAAATGTTTTTGGAGAAAATCAAAGAACAAAATGTGAGTCTGGGACTCGATCATAGCTTCAGCCCATTGGACCTTGATACGATCTCGTTCCTTTTGAGAATACTTAGCACGGTAAGCATGTCTCAACTCACGATTTTCTTTTGAAGAAAAATCTTTGTTCAAAGCAGACCAATCAATAACAGAGAAGAAATCTCTGATATGGGCAGTGATAACATTACACTGATGAGGAAAATCAGGGGGAATAGGAGCAACAAAATCTGAAGCAGAGGGAGAAAGAGATCCACGATCGTCATCCGTCGAGGATGATTTTTCAGTAGAATAAAAGCGGATGAAACTTGGGAATCAGAGAAATTTCTTTGAGTTTCAAACCAGGATTAACTGTGGAGTGAAGATGAGGAGAATCGTTAAGGGATTCGTCGACATCTTTATCTCTACGACGGAGTCCTTCTGAGGTCGTTGAACCCGCAAAAGAATTCCTTCGTTCGTTAATCAACGGGGCGCTCAATTGCATTCGAATATCCCAAATCAGCAAAACTGATTTTAACAGATCCATCCATGTATTGTTGGATGTAATCAAGATTAGAGGCATCGTTAACTACTCGAGAAGGTTTTGAAACATTTTCCAAAGTCCACTCGTTGGGGAGTTCAATCTCACCACGAATCATTTTTGGAGTTTTGATATTAGCATTCGAGTAGAACTTTGAATCAACAGAGTCGATTCGCAAGATTCTTAATCACAAAGACGTGGATCAAGATTTGTTTTCATCAATTTATAATAAACACGATAGATGATAGCAACAGGATGGCTACCAACTTCCATGTTATAACCTGATGTGAGTATATTCGCGTTAGTGCTTTGAATATGAACATCGGTTAAACTCAAAGTCATGTTTGAAAAACATCAAAGTGGACAGGCCACCAAACAAAGATGATTGAATCAAACTAATAATGCTTGTTTTAAAATCAAGAAAACGAGCATCACGCAAACAAAGCAAAATGAAGCATTAATACCGAGTCGAGTCAAGGCTTTGACCGCAACTTGACAGAACCAACATGCAAAAATCTGTATTTCTTTGCAAGAGCATTGTTAACAAAACGCTTCTTGAACAAGGTAATAGTCGATTATTACCCGAGACCGGAAAGGTCATTCAACGATTTTGATGAATATTGAATCTTAAAAGAAGATTGAAACCAAGTAGTATTGTAGATATCCCTAGCGTCCAGCTTTGGGATGTTCCACTTACTAAAATCAGCATTATCATCAACCAAAATGTTTTCATAGTTAACCACGTCCGGTGGTAAACTGGAATTAGAGCTAACAGAAGAATTAGATCTCCACATTATGACTCACAAACTAAACTCATAATCACTCACTGGGTGAAGTCTTAAAGGATCTCATCCTAGGTACTCACTCACTGGTAAACTTCCTAAGTGTGTCCTCACTAAGTATATGATCAGCACACGCAGACCCTTGGCCTAGCATGCAGGTTGCGCAGACCCTTGGCCTAGCCCTCAGCACCTACTTAATGCCCTCACACGCCTTACCCAGGCTTCAAACGGGACTTACAGGTTCGCAAACTGAGGTGACGGGGTGTCAACTTGAAACTGCACTGACGGGGTGGTAGCTACGGTCATAGTGACTAGGATCTCGACACTCGGAAAGGTTAACAGGTAATGAACAAAAAGGGGGAGAGAAAGACTATGCACTCAGGGGGGGAGAAAGAGAGAAGATGTAGAATCAAGGCAGCAAACAGATCGGAACTCTTATGGCTCTGATACCAAGGAGGGGAGGGGTGGAAGCGCAGTATGCATATAGATGCAGGGGATGAGGGGAGGTGATGATAATAGATGCAGAACATAGGAAAATAAGCAGTTAAATCAAAGCAGTAGAACCGACCAAGGTGGCGGTATGACAATAATATAATCAAGATAAACAAGCTGAAATTAAAAGCGATTGATAAAAATCGAAGCGTATAATCGTTATAGAAAATCGATAAAACCTTTACGTAGTAAGTGTTGGACTTCTTGGAGTAATGGATAGAAGAGAAGAAGAAGAAGAATCTGAAGGGGAGAGCTAGAGAGTTTTTGGTGAGAGCACTCAAAAAACTTCTGCCTTACAATGGGAGAGGGGAGCCCGTTATATAGGCTGGAGAAAAGCAAAAACAGTAAATTACAATCATGAGCCGCGTTCAAACGGTCAAAAGTAAGCAGGAAAAGTAAATAAATAAAGGCACGTCCGCGCCACGAGCGGTGAAAGCATCAATGCGGAGCAATGGTCGCCGGACTTTGAGTGTCGGCAGACAAAACTTGAACAGTGAGTGAACAGTGCCTCTGAACAGTGATTCTGCGCGTGTCGTCCGGACATGAACAGTAAAAAGTGAACAGTAGCTTGGCACAGTAACTCAAAGTATAAATGAACAGTGATCCGTCCGGGATCAATGTGAACCAAATACTCTGAAACCAACCGTTCTGGGCTAGTGCAGGTGAACCGAACTATTCTGGCCGTCCTGGAGCCAATCTTGAGAAAACCTGAGAAAACTAGCCATCTGAGAGGCTAGATAAAACATATCCTGAAGGACCGTTAGGGACCCTTTTATGCATCAATCTTTGGCCGTCATGAAGCCATACTTTGGAAACCCAAATTATTCTTCATCATCAAGAGGACCAATGGAATCAAGATAGGACTGGATCCATTGCTTCTTTTTAGAACAATATTTGGGAACTGGAGGAGAAGGAGCAGAATATGGTATTATAGCATCATATCTGCTGGTCATAAGTTCAACCTTTTTAACAATGGGACCAATTTTTGGAGACATTGTCCAAGTCTTGCATTGAAACCATCTTCTTTCAATCCTTTCTTGATTTCTGGCATACTTCCATTTGAGAAACCAAGGAATTCAGATTCTCTAGAAAAATAGAGCATAGGGAAAAAATTGGGTTGTAATGGGCAATAAAACCCTTACAATCAACATGCGATTTGAAAAGGTGAAAAGCATAAACAAGGGGATCCGGAGGACTTCAATTGTTAGGCCAAAATAATCCCACCAATGTTTAAACCAAGGGGAAGAAGGCAATTGAAATCTTCAATAAAAGTAATGAACCAAAAATGTTTGGATTACGGATTACGTAGAGCATAAAGCGGAACCAGTGCATTGACATAGTCATAGTAAGAAAATGGAATTGGGGAGTTAGAGGATGGAAGGAGTTGAGATGGGTGAGAACCCCAATCCTCAACAAACAATGAACTTAACAATATAGGCAATAGTCCCAACACCGCTCTAGGGTTGTCTTTCTTGGGAATAGACCTAAACTTGATCGAATTGGTTTTGACCAATATATCAGTGAAAAATGGCAAATCTTTCAAAGGATGTTCAGGAATCCAATGAAAATGAGCAGGGAAATAATTGAAAGCCAATTGTCCAGGAGTCCTGGAGAGATCTTGAGAAGAAAATAAATATTGAGAAAATGGTATTTGGACCGGGGAAGGATAAAACGATAGGGTTAGAATTTGGTTCCGTCGAGAACTTGGTTGGGGATTGATTCCGTCAGGGAATCGAAATAAGAGGAATGTAACCATGAAATGTCAAGAACTGATTGGACAATAAGTGGGGATTTCCCAAAGACCGTCAAGTATGGGTTCTGTGTTCTCCAAGAAAATCAAGAGGATCATATCAAGTGGGATGGATGGACAAGGCTTCAAACAGGTTAACCTTTTCTTTTCCCTTGTTGCCGCCATTGTGGCAATCGCAAGAATTCACTGTAAGAAAATCGGTATGGAATTGTTTGAACCTTTGATGTATTCAATATCAAAATCAAAAACACTTAAAATAGCTTGCCATCTGGCAAAAATCTGTTTTGATGCAATATTTTCAACATCTTTTTTCAAAATATATTTAGCAGATTTACAATCAATTCTTAAAAGAAATTTTTGATTGAGCAAATCTGACTGAAATTTGGTAATGCACAAAACAACAGAAAGAATTTCTTTCTTAATAGTACTGTAATTAATCTGCGCAGAATTCCAAGAACCAGAATGAAAACGAACAATTTGTTCAGAGGGTTCTGGATTGGAATCTGATGAAACAATTTGTTTCAGGATACCTCCAAATCCAATATCGGAGGCGTCAGTATCAACAATCTTGAAAGAATTATCAGACGGGATGCCTAGACACGGAAGAGTCTTGACATGGAGTTTGATTTCTTTGACAAGGGAAGTATGAATATCTGTCCAGGGGGGAGGATTGCCTTGTAACCTTTCAAATAAAGGTTTACAATGTTTTCGCAAATCCTTGTAGAAATCAGCAATATAATTCAGAGAACCAAGAAATCTTTGGAGCTGGGATTTCTCAGTGATGACATCAGGGAATTTTTCTGCAAATTGAATTGCCCTGTCAATAGGACGAATCTGGCCTTTGGAGATATCAAATCCAAGAAATCTGATCTTATCTTGGAAGAGTTTTATCTTTTTGGCAGAAACAACAAGTCCGTTATATCGAATGGTTTCTAGAAACGATTTCAAATGTTTCCAGTGTTCATCGATGGACTTTGAGAAAACAAGAACATCATCAATGTAAACTATGGTAAAATGGCTGAATGGGTTGAAAATATTGTTCATGATATTCTGAAACTCACTCGGGGCATTTTTCAAACCAAAAGGCATAACATTCCACTCATAGTGACCAAAAGGAGTAGTAAAGGCCGTTTTGTACCTATCACTATCCTTAATCTGGACTTGCCAGAAACCTGACTTTAAATCAAACTTAGAGAAGACAACAGCGTCGTCCAGACGACTGACTAGATCTTTCCTATTGGGGATAGGATACCTAATCCATTCTAACACATCATTGAGGGGCTTATAGTTAATGACTAACCTAGGGGCACCTCGTTCTAACTCAGCATTTTTCATGACATAAAAAGCAGCACAAGACCAAGGAGACTTACTCTTTCGAATAATACCCTTAGCAAGTAAATCAGCAATTTCTTTTTGACAAAATTCTAAAGTTTCGGCATTCATTTGAATGGGCCTAGCTTTAGTAGGAATTTTGTTTTCAGAGAAATCTTTAACATAAGGTAAAGAAACAATATGCTTCTTTCGATGCCAAAAAGCATTAGGAAGATCAGAACAAACAGAATCAACAATCAAGGTATTGAAAGCAGAAATTTTTGATTGCAAAAGCTCGTCCGAGAGTTGTTCAGCAATCCTCTTATACCTTAATTCTTGTTTGAGGAAATTGAGTTGTTTATGCTTAGCAGAAACTAAATTTAAACAACCATCATCAATTTCAGATTCGAAGCAAAGGAATTTGACTTCAAATCCCATCTTAATAATGAGACACCAGTGTCATCAATTGTTAGGGATAAAGCATGGCAATGAAAGGCAAACCAAGAATGACCTTATCAGCCATGTTCTTGACCAAAACAGCAGGGATATGGAAACAAACATTGTTCTGACAAACATGAACATTGTTCAATTCATATTTGATATTCAATTTTTCTCCACCGCTGAATGCAACTGCTACGTGGATTTTTCAAAATATTTCTTTGGAATTAATCCTTCTTGGATACAATTTAAGTCAGCACCAGAGTCAATCAAAGCAATAACATCAAGAGTAAAATCAGGAGAAACAATGATATGTACTTTAGAATGCCATTTGGGAGGAACAACTTTGTTGATTAAATTGACAAAATGAGGTTTATCAAAAACAGGGGTGGGAAGTTGCTTATTCCTTTTTAGATCAACCATTTCTTGCCTAAGGTTACGAATCTCATGTTTTAAATCTGAGACTGTAACTGCTTTGGATTTTTGTTTTGAAAGTTTTTCCAAAGTATTTTCAGGCGATGTTTCAGTATTGCTTTGTTCTTCAGATTTGGTTAGAACAGAACAAGTACTAATACATTTAAGGTTATTCTTTTTAGGAAAAGCAGATTCAAAATCTTTCATAAGATTGACAGACCTACAAAAGATCTTTTGGAGATTAGGTTCCATTTCAATCTTACCAAAGTCTTGCTCAAGAATTCTGACGTTAGAATCAGTGGATTCTTGTGAGAAATTTTTAAAATCGGGATAAAAACTCTTTTTGGTGACAAGTTCTCGTCCAGAAGAACTAGTACTACTATTTGAAAATTCAGAAAGGAATTTGTCAATTTTCTCAAGGTTTTCTTGGGAAGTCTTTTGGTAGGAAAGTTTCGACAAATCCGAGGGAGGAATCAGAGGGTTTTCATTACAATCAATGATTCTTCTATCGTTCGTGATAGAGTCCTTATCATGAGTTTTGAAAGGGGAACACTTGACAACCAAATTGTTGACATCCAGAAGAGTGTTTGTAGTGGGAGGATGGGAAGATCTGACAACAGATTTATCCTCTTTGACAAACTTCTGTTTGACAACGTTCAAATCATTTTCGTCCGGAAAATGCTTTTGTAAAAAATCAAAGAACAAAATGTGAGTCTGGGACTCGATCATAGCTTCAGCCCATTTGACCTTGATACGATCTCGTTCCTTTTGAGAATACTTAGCACGGTAAGCATGTCTCAACTCACGATTTTCTTTTGAAGAAAAATCTTTGTTCAAAGCAGACCAATCAATGACAGAGAAGAAATCTCTGATATGGGCAGTGATAACATTACACTGATGAGGAAAATCAGGGGGAATAGGAGCAACAAAATCTGAAGCAGAGGGAGAAAGAGAACCACGATCGTCATCCGTCAGGGGATGATTTTTCGTAGAATAAAAAGCAGATGAAACTTGGGAATCAGTTGAAATTCCTTTGAGTTTCAAACCGGGATTAACTGTGGGATGAAGATGAGGAGAATCGTTAAGTGATTCGTCGACATCTTTATCTCTACGACGGAGTCCTTCCGAGGTCGTTGAACCCGCAAAAGAATTCCTTCGTTCGTTAATCAACAGGGGACGTTCAATTCTGTTCGAATATCCCAAATCAGCAAAACTGATTTTAACAGATCCATCCATGTATTGTTGGATGTAATCAAGATTAGAGGCATCGTTAACTACTCGAGAAGGTTTTGAAACATTTTCCAAAGTCCACTCGTTGGGGAGTTCAATCTCAGCCCACCGAATCATTTTTGGAGTTTTGATATTAGCATTCGAGTAGAACTTTGAATCAACAGAGTCGATTCGCAAGATTCTTAATCACAAAGACGTGGATCAAGATTTGTTTTCATCAATTTATAATAAACACGATAGATGATAGCAACAGGATGGCTACCAACTTCCATGTTATAACCTGATGTGAGTATATTCAGCGTTAGTGCTTTCAGAATATGAACATCGGTTAAACTCAAAGTCATGTTTGGAAAAACATCAAAGTGGACAGGGCCACCAAACAAAGATGACTGAATCAAACTAATAATGCTTGTTTTAAAATCAAGAAAACGAGCATCACGCAAACAAAGCAAAACAGAAGCATTAATACCGAGTCGAGTCAAGGCTTTGACTGCAACTTGGACAGAACCAACATGCAAAAATCTGTATTTCTTTGCAAGAGCATTGTTAACAAAACGCTTTGAACAAGGTAATAGTCGATTATTACCCGAGACCGGAAAGGTCATTCAACGCTTTTGATGTAATATTGAATCTTAAAAGAAGATTGAAACCAAGTAGTATTGTAGATATCCCTAGCGTCCAGCTTTGGGATGTTCCACTTACTAAAATCAGCATTATCATCAACCAAAATGTTTTCATAGTTAACCACGTCCGTGGTAAACCGAATTAGAGCTAATGTAAGAATTAGATCTCCACATTATGACTCACAAACTAAACTCATAATCACTCACCGGGTGAAGTCTTAAAGGATCTCATCCTAGGTACTCACCTTTGGTAAACTTCCTAAGTGTGTCCTCACTAAGTATATGATCGCACACGCAGACCCTTGGCCTAGCATGCAGGTTGCGCGAGACCCTTGGCCTAGCCCTCAAGACCTACTTAATGCCCTCACACGCCTTACCCGGGCTTCAAACGGGACTTACAGTTCGCAAACCGAGGTGACGGGTGTCAACTTGAAACTGCACCGACGGGTGGTAGCTACGGTCATAGTGACTAGGATCTCGACACTCGGAAAGGTTAATGTGTAATGAACAAAAAGGGGAGAGAAAGACTATGCACTGTGGGGAGAAAGAGAGAAGATGTAGAATCAAGGCAGAAAGAGATCGGAACTCTTAGGCTCGATACCAAGGAGGGAGGGTGGAAGCGCAGATGCATATAGATGCAGGGGATGAGGGGAGGTGATGATAATAGATGCAGAACATAGGAAAATAAGCAGTTAAATCAAAGCAGTAGAACCGACCAAGGTGGCGGTATGACAATAATATAATCAAGATAAACAACTGAAATTAAAAGCCTGGGATAAAAATCAGAAGCAGATAATCGTTATAGAAAATCTGATAAAAACCTTTACAGAAGTAAGTGTTCGGACTTACTGGAGTAATGGATAGAAGAGAAGAAGAAGAAGAATCTGAAGGGGAGAGCTAGAGAGTTTTTGGTGAGAGCACTCAAAAAACTTCTGCCTTACAATGGGAGAGGGGAGCCCGTTATATAGGCTGGAGAAAAGCAAAAACAGTAAATTACAATCATGAGCCGCGTTCAAACGGTCAAAAGTAAACAGGGAAAAGTAAGCGAGAAAGGCACGCGCGCGCCACGAGCGGTGAAAGCATCAATGCGAATAAGATGGTGCCGGCACCGAGTGTCGGCGGACAAAACTTGAGCAAATGAGTGAACAAATTGCCTCGAGCGGTGATTCTGCGCGTGTCGTCCGGACATGAGCGATAAAAAGTGAGCGAGCTTGGCACAGTAACTCAAAGTATAAATGAACAGTGATCCGTCCGGGATCAATGTGAACCAAATACTCTGAAACCAACCGTTCCGGGCTAGTGCGGGTGAACCGAACTATTCACGGCCGCCCCGGAGCCAATCTTGAGAAAACCTGAGAAAACTAGCCATCTGAGAGGCTAGATAAAACATATCCTGAAGGACCGTTAGGGACCCTTTTATGCATCAATTTTTGGCCGTCATGAAGCCATACTTTGGAAACCCAAATTATTCTTCATCATCAAGAGGACCAATGGAATCAAGATAGGACTGGATCCATTGCTTCTTTTTAGAACAATATTTGGGAACTGGAGGAGAAGGAGCAGAATATGGTATTATAGCATCATATCTGCTGGTCATAAGTTCAACCTTTTTAACAATGGGACCAATTTTTGGAGACATTGTCCAAGTCTTGCATTGAAACCATCTTCTTTCAATCCTTTCTTGATTTCTGGCATACTTCCATTTGAGAAACCAAGGAATTCTGAATTCTCTAGAAAAATAGAGCATAGGGGAAAAAATTGGGTTGTAATGGGCAATAAAACCCTTACAATCAACATGCGATTTGAAAAGGTGAAAAGCATAAACAAGGGGATCCGGGAGGACTTCAATTGTTAGGCCAAAATAATCCCACCAATGTTTAAACCAAGGGGGAAGAAGGCAATTGAAATCTTCAGTAAAAGTAATGAACCAAAAATGTTTGGATTCTGGATTCTGGTAGAGCATAAAGCGGAACCAGGCATTGACATAGTCATAGTAAGAAAATGGAATTGGGGAGTTAGAGGATGGAAGGAGTTGAGATGGGTGAGAACCCCAATCCTCAACAGCAATGAACTTAACAATATAGGCAATAGTCCCAACAGCCGTTCTAGGGTTGTCTTTCTTGGGAATAGACCTAAACTTGATCGAATTGGTTTTGACCAATATATCAGTGAAAAATGGCAAATCTTTCAAAGGATGTTCAGGAATCCAATGAAAATGAGCAGGGAAATAATTGAAAGCCAATTGTCCAGGAGTCCTGGAGAGATCTTGAGAAGAAAATAAATATTGAGAAAATGGTAGCTGGACCCAGGGGAAGGATAAAACGATAGGGTTAGAATTTGGTTCCGTCTGAGAACCTGGTTGGGGATTGGATTCCGTCCGGGAATCAGAAATAAGAGGAATGTAACAAAGTAATGCTGAAGAATCTGATTGGACAATAAGTGGGGATTTCCCAAAGACTGTCGAAGTATGGGTTACAGGTTCTCCAAGAAAATCAAGAGGGATCATATCAAGTGGGATGGATGGACAAGGCTTCAAAACAGGGTTAACCTTTTCTTTTCCCTTGTTGCTGGCCATTGTGGCACTGCAAGAATTCACGGGTAAGAAAATCAGGTATGGAATTGTTTGAACCTTTGATGTATTCAATATCAAAATCAAAAACACTTAAAATAGCTTGCCATCTGGCAAAAATCTGTTTTGATGCAATATTTTCAACATCTTTTTTCAAAATATATTTAGCAGATTTACAATCAATTCTTAAAAGAAATTTTTGATTGAGCAAATCTGACTGAAATTTGGTAATGCACAAAACAACAGAAAGAATTTCTTTCTTAATAGTATCAGAATTAATCTGCAGAATTCCAAGAACCGTAATGAAAACGAACAATTTGTTCAGAGGGTTTCGATTGGAATCTGATGAAACAATTTGTTTCAGGATACCTCCAAATCCAATATCGGAGGCGTCAGTATCAACAATCTTGAAAGAATTATCAGACGGGATGCCTAGACACGGAAGAGTCTTGACATGGAGTTTGATTTCTTTGACAAGGGAAGTATGAATATCTGTCCAGGGGGGAGGATTGCCTTGTAACCTTTCAAATAAAGGTTTACAATGTTTTCGCAAATCCTTGTAGAAATCAGCAATATAATTCAGAGAACCAAGAAATCTTTGGAGCTGGGATTTCTCAGTGATGACATCAGGGAATTTTTCTGCAAATTGAATTGCCCTGTCAATAGGACGAATCTGGCCTTTGGAGATATCAAATCCAAGAAATCTGATTTTATCTTGGAAGAGTTTTATCTTTTTGGCAGAAACAACAAGTCCGTTATATCGAATGGTTTCTAGAAACGATTTCAAATGTTTCCAGTGTTCATCGATGGACTTTGAGAAAACAAGAACATCATCAATGTAAACTATGGTAAAATGGCTGAATGGGTTGAAAATATCGTTCATGATATTCTGAAACTCACTGGGGCATTTTTCAAACCAAAAGGCATAACATTCCACTCATAGTGACCAAAAGGGGTAGTAAAGGCCGTTTTGTACCTATCACTATCCTTAATCTGGACTTGCCAGAAACCTGACTTTAAATCAAACTTAGAGAAGACAACAGCGTCGTCCAGACGACTGACTAGATCTTTCCTATTGGGGATAGGATACCTAATCCATTCTAACACATCATTGAGGGGCTTATAGTTAATGACTAACCTAGGGGCACCTCGTTCTAACTCAGCATTTTTCATGACATAAAAAGCAGCACAAGACCAAGGAGACTTACTCTTTCGAATAATACCCTTAGCAAGTAAATCAGCAATTTCTTTTTGACAAAATTCTAAAGTTTCGGCATTCATTTGAATGGGCCTAGCTTTAGTAGGAATTTTGTTTTCAGAGAAATCTTTAACATAAGGTAAAGAAACAATATGCTTTTTTCGATGCCAAAAAGCATTAGGAAGATCAGAACAAACAGAATCAACAATCAAGGTATTGAAAGCAGAAATTTTTGATTGCAAAAGCTCGTCCGAGAGTTGTTCAGCAATCCTCTTATACCTTAATTCTTGTTTGAGGAAATTGAGTTGTTTATGTTTAGCAGAAACTAAATTTAAACAACCATCATCAATTTCAGATTCAGAAGCAAAAGGGAATTTGACTTCAAATCCCATCTTAACAGTCGAGACACCAGTGTCATCAATTGTTAGGGGATAAAGCATGGCAATGAAAGGCAAACCAAGAATGACCTTATCAGTCATGTTCTTGACCAAAACAGCAGGGATATGGAAACAAACATTGTTCTGACAAACATGAACATTGTTCAATTCATATTTGATATTCAATTTTTCTCCACTGGCTGAATGCAACCGTTCTGTGGATTTTTCAAAATATTTGCTGGGAATTAATCCTTCTTGGATACAATTTAAGTCAGCACCAGAGTCAATCAAAGCAATAACATCAAGAGTAAAATCAGGAGAAACAATGATATGTACTTTAGAATGCCATTTGGGAGGAACAACTTTGTTGATTAAATTGACAAAATGAGGTTTATCAAAAACAGGGGTGGGAAGTTGCTTATTCCTTTTTAGATCAACCATTTCTTGCCTAAGGTTACGAATCTCATGTTTTAAATCTGAGACTGTAACTGCTTTGGATTTTTGTTTTGAAAGTTTTTCCAAAGTATTTTCAGGCGATGTTTCAGTATTGCTTTGTTCTTCAGATTTGGTTAGAACAGAACAAGTACTAATACATTTAAGGTTATTCTTTTTAGGAAAAGCAGATTCAAAATCTTTCATAAGATTGACAGACCTACAAAAGATCTTTTGGAGATTAGGTTCCATTTCAATCTTACCAAAGTCTTGCTCAAGAATTCTGACGTTAGAATCAGTGGATTCTTGTGAGAAATTTTTAAAATCGGGATAAAAACTCTTTTTGGTGACAAGTTCTCGTCCAGAAGAACTAGTACTACTATTTGAAAATTCAGAAAGGAATTTGTCAATTTTCTCAAGGTTTTCTTGGGAAGTCTTTTGGTAGGAAAGTTTCGACAAATCCGAGGGAGGAATCAGAGGGTTTTCATTACAATCAATGATTCTTCTATCGTTCGTGATAGAGTCCTTATCATGAGTTTTGAAAGGGGAACACTTGACAACCAAATTGTTGACATCCAGAAGAGTGTTTGTAGTGGGAGGATGGGAAGATCTGACAACTGATTTATCCTCTTTGACAAACTTCTGTTTGACAACGTTCAAATCATTTTCGTCCGGAAAATGCTTTTGTAAAAAATCAAAGAACAAAATGTGAGTCTGGGACTCGATCATAGCTTCAGCCCATTTGACCTTGATACGATCTCGTTCCTTTTGAGAATACTTAGCACGGTAAGCATGTCTCAACTCACGATTTTCTTTTGAAGAAAAATCTTTGTTCAAAGCAGACCAATCAATGACAGAGAAGAAATCTCTGATATGGGCAGTGATAACATTACACTGATGAGGAAAATCAGGGGGAATAGGAGCAACAAAATCTGAAGCAGAGGGAGAAAGAGAACCACGATCGTCATCCGTCGAGGATGATTTTTCGAGAATAAAAGCGGATGAAACTTGGGAATCTGTTGAAATTCCTTTGAGTTTCAAACCGGGATTAACTGTGGGATGAAGATGAGGAGAATCGTTAAGTGATTCGTCGACATCTTTATCTCTACGACGGAGTCCTTCCGAGGTCGTTGAACCCGCAAAAGAATTCCTTCGTTCGTTAATCAACGGGGACGCTCAATTGCATTGAATATCCCAAATCAAGAAAACTGATTTTAACAGATCCATCCATGTATTGTTGGATGTAATCAAGATTAGAGGCATCGTTAACTACTCGAGAAGGTTTTGAAACATTTTCCAAAGTCCACTCGTTGGGGAGTTCAATCTCAGCCCACCGAATCATTTTTGGAGTTTTGATATTAGCATTCTGAGTAGAACTTTGAATCAACAGAGTCGATTCGCCAGTATTCTTAATCACAGCACGTGGATCAAGATTTGTTTTCATCAATTTATAATAAACACGATAGATGATAGCAACAGGATGGCTACCAACTTCCATGTTATAACCTGATGTGAGTATATTCAGCGTTAGTGCTTTCAGAATATGAACATCGGTTAAACTCAAAGTCATGTTTGGAAAAACATCAAAGTGGACAGGGCCACCAAACAAAGATGACTGAATCAAACTAATAATGCTTGTTTTAAAATCAAGAAAACGAGCATCACGCAAACAAAGCAAAGCGAAGCATTAATACCAGTCGAGTCAAGGCTTTGACCGCAACTTGACAGAACCAACATGCAAAAATCTGTATTTCTTTGCAAGAGCATTGTTAACAAAACGCTTCTTGAACAAGGTAATAGTCGATTATTACCCGAGACCGGAAAGGTCTGCTCAACGATTTTTTGAGAATATTGAATCTTAAAGAAGATTGAAACCAAGTAGTATTGTAGATATCCCTAGCGCCCAGCTTTGGGATGTTCCACTTACTAAAATCAGCATTATCATCAACCAAAATGTTTTCATAGTTAACCACGTCCGGTGGTAAACTGGAATTAGAGCTAACAGAAGAATTAGATCTCCACATTATGACTCACAAACTAAACTCATAATCACTCACCGGGTGAAGTCTTAAAGGATCTCATCCTAGGTACTCACTCACCAGTAAACTTCCTAAGTGTGTCCTCACTAAGTATATGATCGGCACACGCACCCTTGGCCTAGCATGCAGGTTGCGCAGACCCTTGGCCTAGCCCTCGGCACCTACTTAATGCCCTCACACGCCTTACCCGGGCTTCAAACGGGACTTACAGGT
>CM028143.1:25898059-25925559 GCA_016403345.1 Corylus heterophylla
TGATAATTTGTGGGGTAGATTATCATTAGGGTGGTAATTTGAGGGGATTAAGTAGACTTTTACCCTAAAATATAATATAAAAATATATTTGTAATTTTTGTGCGCAAAAAATATTTTTCCGAAAAGAGTTATTGTAAAAAGTGTTTGGAATTTAACATTTTTTTTTTCAAATCACTAGCCTTTAAATTTAATTAAATCACCTCTTCAGGTATGGGCCATTATTGTAAACCTCAATCCACACCAAATTTTTTAACAGACTACGCAAGAGTGACACGTGGTGATATCCATGTGATATCCAAGAAGTTACACAAAGTAGGATCCTACAAACTACAAAGTTTACATATATATTAATGTTGAGTAAGCGCCAAATAACTTTGCCATATCATTTCAAAAAGGTCACATCATATGCTAATGCTCTGCAACTTTATCAAATAGCTGTTTCAAGCCAAAAGCAACAAAACAAGCTTTAGAAACATATAATCTTCAACATTTTATACTCTGGTAGATTGGACAAGCTGCATGCTTCTAGATATGGTGTCTGCATAAAAGCTTCATGTGGTATTCTGGCAACCATTAATATTTGCTATGGCAATCAGCTATTTGATTGATTCACCTATATATATATTTGCTATAGCAACCATTTAACTTTAATCCATGTAGCAAGTGCACCCAATATAGGTAAGGAAGATTCTGTCTGATTTGTCAAAAGTTGTCCAGCTCATGCCAATTTTTTATTGGACATGTTTCACTAATAATAGGAGTTAAAGCCAAATTTAATAATTTATGGTGCTTCAAAGTCAAAAGCAACAACAACTAGGAAAGGTTGGACCGTGTGATTAAATCTGTTCTCGAGCAAAGCGCAAGAACACGAAATGGTAAAGGAGTCTAGATAATTGAGAATCTCATCTTTTATTTTTTATTATATAAATTGAAAATTCTAAAACGACTCCAATTATCACCTACTCACACGTCTAGGAGTTTTACCGAAAAAAATCCAGAAAACAGATCTAACTTAGCAGTTAAAAAAAAAATCAACCAAATACTGATATGAAATATGCAATCAAGAACACAGAAATTTGGTTACGAAGAGGAAACCATTTAGAGAACTTTCTAAATGTAAAACCTCTCCGGGGCAGCCAAACCCAGGAAATCAATTCACTATATAGAAGAATAAGGAATACAAGAAGAATAACAAAACCTTTGACTCTTCCTTGCACACGACAAGTGACCCACTTGACTTCTACCTCAGTAGCCCTTTCCAGAACATCTGGCACGATTCTTCTAAAAGATTTCCTTTCACCGGAACTCCGATTGGCTTCACGTATTTTCTCTTCAACAATAATCTAGAACGAATTCTCTCTCTCTAAGCACCCAGATATTTGCTCAATAAAATACATACTTGTAAATGTAGCAAAATCGTGTTTTAAATAGAAAATAACCCTAATAAGTCAGCCAGGTCCGGACCCTGCAGATCTGAGGTCCGGACAGGCCTCATAAAATGCACTTTCGGGAACTGGGGTCCGGACCCGGGGAATTGAGGTTCGGACCTTGCTTGAAAAATCAAGTTTCTGGAAATGGGGTCCGGACCCAGCTTCTGGAGGTCCGGACCCGGACTGTCCAGTCTTCATCAACAACTCCGATCGATAGGCGTTTGTGGTCCGATTGAGCTGAAATTTTGCAGGGACGTTCATAACACATGAATCTACATTATGAACAGTGGAGATTGGATTCTGAGTATTCTATATCAGTGTTTGAGCCGTGAACAGTAGCATCTGCATTTTGGAACTGAATTAAGCCAACACAAGAACTAACAAACTCCCCCTTTGGCAATTCAGTGACAAAACCAAAATGTCGAGCCAATCCCATCATCTCCCCATATTTACTCCCCCTTTTTGTCACAAAATGACAAAAGGTCTTCATGTTTCCTGAAACACTTCACAAAATACATCAAGGCATATGTGGAACAAGAAGACATAAATAAAACTCAGAAAAAAAATGATGCGTGATTATAAAGAAACATCAGCAAAACTCCCCCTCAACGTATGACTCAATTAACAACAGGAAACTGGAAATGCAAAACATGTTTCTCCCCCTTTAAAAGTTAAATAAACACACATGATAACACATCAATGACTCATGTATTGCACAATGAATACCCAAAAGCTTTTTTTTTAAAAAAAAAAAAAAAAAAACAAAACAAAACACCAAAAAAAACTTGTATAGATAAGCAATAGATCATGCATGCTCGTATGAATATCTGAACAATTCGGAGTGATCAACAAGCTACACTTACACCGTAAATGTACCATATGCATGACACAACCTTGGTCTGTGAATGCAGTCAAGTAGGCAATAATCGTAAATCTCATGTGATGGTGTAGTGTGAGTACTCCCATTAACTAAGATTTCATCAATGAAAGGTAAATCTAGGCGGACATTTTGTAAAGGAAGACCAAAGATCTGATTCAAACCACAAGAAACCTTATAATGTTAGGACCTAGATTCCCTCATCCGATACACTCCCCCTGAGACTGATCATTTTCTTTTACCATGTCCTTTAGTAATCATCTATTTCCGCAATGATTTGATCACTGATTCTTTCTTTAGGGATGCATGAAGCAAAATGAAATCATCTCGAGCTTTTTTTTTTTTTTTTTTTTTTTTTGGAAAATGGTGGAATTTTTGAGCTAGGTTCAACTAACGAGTTGGTCAAGTGGCAAGATTCTACACTGCCTATCTTCCAAACAAAATGTTTTCTCCAAATTTCCAAACATATAACAAAAATCTAAACCTAATGGGGGCAAAAAGTGCACAATTTCGAACATGAGAAAAACTGACTCTTACTCCTTTATGTCTTTTAAAAACAAGGTATATCAGAAACATATGGAGCAATAGATGTAAATTGCAGAAATATTGACCCCACTCATATGTAAAATATTCATTTGAGCACAAGACATGAGAAACTGAGTATCTAACAATTAAAACAATCTAAAAGAATAAAAATAATCAAAGAAAATAAAACAAAGCAAACAAAAATTAAGAAAAAATGCCCTAGAACGACTATAGACAAATATCAATATGCTCAATTTCTAGGCATGGTCTATGTGCCCACCTAATCTAGGTGAGTCCATTACCACTCCCCCTCAATGGGTGAATGGTATTAATCTTCTTGATCCAAACTTTCTTCACATCAGGGACAACTGTGTGACTCTTATCCAAGACATCTAACCGTGTTACTCGTCTCTCATCATGTTGAATAATTTCTCATAACTATTTCTAGAATGGAAATATTCTCTTTTAGGCTCATGACCATTTGAAAACACTTAGGACGAATATGTCCAATCTTACCACGATTATGACACGTAGGAATAAACCTTTGAGAAGGTTGGTTCCTTAACATGTGCATACTTCTCGACTTAGAACTAGACATATAGGAATCGATTAGAGTTCCCTTACCTTTTCCATCTTTGGAAATTTGAGGAGAAATTACCTTCTTTTCAGCCAAGCTATCTTCTTTGTTCACTTGGTTTCACAAAAATCATCTTTGAAGAAGAAGCAACATTAGTAGATAAAATAGCGATTTATCAAAACCCAATCCAGTTCTAACAAACGAATGTTTCGATTATGTAGCATTTGATTTAGCTTTTCACTAGAGAATTTTGTTAAATGATTCTTTGATTCATTCAGTTCATTCTCTAAGGATTTCACTTTGGCAATTAGCATTTGATTTTCAGACATCAAAGTATTATGAGTAGCAAGAGAATCGATTAAGGTGACATGTAAAGTTGATCATTTTCAAGATTAACCTCATTGAGTTTCTTCAATTGTCGCTTATTCACTTTTTCAGTTTAGTGTATTCCACAAAGAGATTATTATAAGCATTTTGCAAATCATCTTCTTCTTCGAATCATTATCGGACACACCTTGTTTGTCTTGAGAATTACACTCACTATTCTCATGCTCACTCTCATAACTAACTCCAAATGCTAAGTAATTAACTCCTTGTTCAAAGATCGTCCTTGTCGACTCATCACTTTGAGTCACATTAAATGCCTTGCCATTTGACTTTCTCAAGTTAACCACATCCAACACGAATGTGTCCATGTCCTCCACATTCGTGACACTTGATACCTTTAGGTGACTTTCCTTTCTCAACATTCTCATTTCTAGATTTCTTAAAATTGTGAATTGCTATTCCTAAGATTTCCTTTCTTGGCTCTAAAGAATTTCCTAAACTTCTTAGCAAACATAGCAATTTCTTCCTCATTTCCAGAATCCTCATCAGATGAACCACAAGAGTCAACCTTAACATTTTTTGCCTTAAGAGCAATATTTTTGGTGTTCTTGTGTTTAGGAAGAATTAGCTCAAAGGTGCCAAGGAACCTACAAGTTCTTCTACTCTCATAGTATCTAAGTCCTTGCTCTGTTGTATAGCAGCAATTTGGGGAATAAACCTCTCAAGCAAAGATCTTAAGATTTTTTTCACCACTTTAGCATCATCCATTTTCTTTCCCAAATTAATGGTAGAGTTTCTAATGACACTAAGCTTTGAATAGAATTCATCAAAAGTTTCATCTTCCTGCATTCTAATCTCCTCAAACTGAGAAACCAACATTTGAATTTTTGAAGTTCTAACAACCTTAGTTCCTTCATGTGTGATTTCTAAAGTTTCCAGCTTCCTTAGCTATTTCACATCTAGAAATTCTAGAAAATTCCTCATTTGAAACAGAGATGTAAATAGCATTTATAGCTTTGTCATTCGCAGTAGCATTATTCTTTTCCTCTGTTGTCCATTTAGCTATTGCTTTTTCTGGACGTGTCCATCCAGATTCGACAATATGCCAAACATTAATGGATTTAAAATATGCTCTCATACGAATTTTCCAAAGCGTATAATTTGTTCCGTCAAAGACGGGAAGAGAATTAGGAGCAACAGTATGAGACATTTGATATGGAGTCTCGGATCACACTCAGGAAATAAATCCTTCACAGAGTGAACCCGCTCTGATACCAATTGAAAATTCTAAAACAACTCCAATTATCACCTACTCACACGTCTAGGAGTTTTACCGAAAAAATCCAGAAAACAGATCTAACTTAGCAGTTAAAAAAAAAATCAACCAAATACTGATATGAAATATGCAATCAAGAACACAGAAATTTGGTTACGAAGAGGAAACCATTTAGAGAACTCTCTAAATGTAAAACCTCTCCGGGGCAGCCAAACCCAGGAAATCAATTCACTATATAGAAGAATAAGGAATACAAGAAGAATAACAAAACCTTTGACTCTTCCTTGCACACGACAAGTGACCCACTTGACTTCTACCTCAGTAGCCCTTTCCAGAACATCTGGCACGATTCTTCTAAAAGATTTCCTTTCACCAGAACTCCGATTGGCTTCACGTATTTTCTCTTCAACAATAATCTAGAACGAATTCTCTCTCTCTAAGCACCCAGATATTTGCTCAATAAAATACATACTTGTAAATGTAGCAAAATCGTGTTTTAAATAGAAAATAACCCTAATAAGTCAGCCAGGTCCGGACCCTGCAGATTTGAGGTCCGAACAGGCCTCATAAAATGCACTTTCGGGAACTGGGGTCCAGACCCGGGGAATTGAGGTCCGGACCCTGCTTGAAAAATCAAGTTTCTGGAAATGGGGTCCGGACCCAGCTTCTGGAGGTCCGGACCCGAACTGTCCAGTCTTCATCAACAACTCCGATCGATAGGCGTTTGTGGTCCGATTGAGCTGAAATTTTGCAGGGACGTTCATAACACATGAATCTACATTATGAACAGTGGAGATTGGATTCTGAGTATTCTATATCAGTGTTTGAGCCGTGAACAGTAGCATCTGCATTTTGGAACTGAATTAAGCCAACACAAGAACTAACATAAATGTTATAAGTACTAACTCTTTTACTAATAAATGTTAATTAAATAGTCTAAATTGATGTGTATCTTATTCATTGGAGAAATATAACGAATACAAATGAATGAGCTACACATTAGTTTAATAAGCTTCTATTACTAAAAGAGTTAGCACTCCTAATATTTCTCTTTTCATCAAGGATATGAGAAAAGAATTCCTATCGGAATAGAAAAGGCTCATTTGAAAAATCTTCTTACTCATGAGAGATCTTTTCACGGTTCATATTATTTTTTATTAGGCCAGAGGGACTCTCTAGCCAAAATAGAGGGGTTAGCTCAGATATTTTCTTGCTCGGATAGGAGGGCCTCTCTCACACAGCCCATATTATTTTTTTTGCTTCCTTTTTCCTTGAATAAAAAATAACAAGAGATTGGAATTCGTCCTAAAAAGACATGTGATGCAGCATGACTTCATGAGATGCAAAATAGAACAGCAAGAAGAAGAGATATATACTTCTAAGACCTTGATACTATCAAAGAATCTACGAAACCTTCTCTAAACGCTAGATACTCTCTAGGGTTTGAAGGAAAATAATGAAAAAACTCAACTCTGAATAATCTTATTGATAAAAAGTTAAAAACTGAATAATAATCAAATGCTACATTTTAGGGTCTATAAAACATGTATTTATAGGCCCCAAAACCCAAAACCTAAAAATAATACGAAATAGAATCGGATTGATAATCTTACAAGGCCTGTCCAGACGGGACATACCCTTGTCCGGACATGTGGGATCCATGTCCCAACACAAATTCCAGAAACTCCGAATTACTTCCCATGTCTAGACACAAATGTCATGTTTGGACATAGCGATTGTGTTTTGACTCTTTATAGTTCCTTCAGTACACTCACATCTTCCGGAGTCTTCTTCATGAAGTCTCAATCACTCTTATCTATATCAACATGCCTTGGTTGTTGTCTAGGGCTTGCAAGCTGTCCTAGTACAAGTTATATATATATATATTCGTGCCCTGCTTGGATAGAGGCAGTGCTTGCCTGCTTGGGATGCTTATAGGAACATGGCGGCCATAAAACCTGAAGCCAACAATTCTTAGCTTTATATTATATAAAAATATAATTTTTTTTTAAAAAAAATCAAAAGTAAAAAATATTTTTCAAAACCATTATAAAAAACATTGATGATTATTTTGCTTTCTCCTTGCTACAGTACTTCTCATAGAGTTCATTGATGTATCTCTCTGGACTAATCTATGGAGTATTGTAGTCTTTTTAGTCACAAGAAAAGACATGGACATCGACTTTGGTCTTCATATGTCTTTCTCATCATATTATTAAAATAATAAGAAAAAGTGTTAGATGATGCTTTGTAACAAGAAACCCGCGTAATCACATCCTAAATTCTTTCCCTCAAAAAGAGAGAGGACCCCATTATTAACATAAAGTATATCTTTAACAAAACCCGACAATCTTGACCTCGCTGACCGCTTTGCTTTTTCAATAATTCAACATAGTCCGGTAAAAAGCTAAACTTCATCTTGCTGTAACTTGTGTATTGCTGAATTGGTATCAACCGTTTTGAATTTTACTAATGTTTTGGTATGGCTCTTGAGGGAGCACTTTTGCGATTTCCGCCACTTAAGTTTTTTCTGAGCAGTTCTCAACAAACAGCTGCTACCTTGGTTACGTCAAAATTGAGTAGCTACGGATCATGCCTCATGAAGCGAAGGTTACTAGTTCGAATCCCCCTCTCCCCTCTTGTGCGGACATGTAAAAAAAAAATTGAGTAGCCACAGTTGGTCGCACCAACCTACCTTTTTAATTATGAAAAAAAAAAAAAAAAGGGGGGGATAACTTGTAGTTAATTTGTGTCAACTTTTCTTCTTTCTTCAAATTCTTCTACTCCCATTGGTCTCCACTCTTACCTGAAGACTGCCGCACATGCTTCCCGCTTGTATTTATTTTTCTTCTCTTGCTTAACTTTATTGTACCCTATGGAGTCTAGGAGGCTAAATGTTAAATTCTTGAGAGCAGCCATGCACTTTTCCTTTTTCTTCTCGGAAATATCCGTCTTTGACAAAATGTTGACCGTAACTAGCTCGGCATAGTTACTTGTTTGTTTCATCTCAATTTCTTTCGGGTGTTATTTCATCATTTCAAAAGGTTAAACTACCTTTTTAGAAGAAAAGTTGTAGGTTCAAAGGGTAAAATTACGTTCCCTTTCTTTTTCCTTTCTAAATAGAAAAAAATCAAAAATCAAAAACAAAAATGGTTAAATTACAGCTTAGTTTATCCGGCTTAGCTAATCAAAATAAAAAAATGATTAAAGTACTTGCCCTAATCTGATGCGCTCGATGATGTAGCCTAACTTGATGAGATGCAAAGAAATAGTAACAAGAAGAAGGGATAAATAATTTTTAGATCTTGAGTCTATCAGTGATTTAAGAACTCTTCTCAAAACTATAGAGTCTATCTATAGCCCAAGGAAAATATGAAGAAAACTCACCTATGAGTAATTCTTATTTAAGAGAAAACTGATAAAATCCACATAAACTGTTTTTCTAGAGGCTATAAGCATGTATTTATAGCCCTAAGACCCCTATTACTAGTAAAACACAGAATAATAACTCCAAAAACTCTAATCCTAGCAAAACAAGGAAAGAAAGTCGGTTTAAACATAAAAATGCAGCAAAAATAACTTAGTGTTCTCGCATGCGCTCGATCGCACTTCTAGGGGCTTGGTGCGCTCGATCACACTCACAGGAGAGGATCGGTCGTAGTTCCAAGGACTTCACTCGCATTTCCAAGGCATGAACGCTCGATCGCAGTCAACGTGCAATCGATCGCAATTCCAGGGACTTCCTTTGTTGCAGCGCGAGTCTGGGATCGTGTCACCATCTTTTAGGGTGTCTTCACACTACCCTCTATCCGGGTCTTCCTCATATATTCTCAAGCATTGTGGTCTACATCACTCGAGCTAACCAGTTAGTCTATACCTCATTTAAGGAGCGTCCTAGTATGAATTTATCCTATTTTCAAGTTTTATGCTTTTCTTTGTTTATTATTTTTTCCTGATATTATAAAAGGGAAATGTTAGGTGCTCTTCTAGTGTTCTCCTGTTTTCCTAATCATAGGTGGATATTATTTTCTAAAAACGCAAAAAAGAAACTTCCCTTATTTATCTCATTTTGTTTTTAAAAAATAATATCTACATGGGACGAGAAAAACACTACGAGAACACTAGGAGAACACCTAGCATTCTCCATTACAAAAATCGTACAATTATAATTTAATTTTTTCCTTAGAAATCTCAATATTTTCTCTAGCATGCCTTCCATCTTTTGATGATTTAATTTTCCACCTTTGGAAAATTTTCTTGCCGTTTTTTAGAAGACTTGAGGATTGTTATAAGAGCTGAATAATTGTAGTAATGATTTCAGTTTTTAAACTAAAAAGATTTAAAGTTGTCTTTCCAAAGCTTTTCTTAGCTAGCTAGCTTGACCTTGTAAATTGAAGACACAAATCTTCTTTTCCGATTTGTTTGCTTATGCTACGTCATGAATACATATTTCAACCTAATCAATCCACTAATTCCTGTTTACTGTTCACATTTATAAAATCAATATGTGGGGCATTTTTTGATAATGGGAAACAATTCAGGTCATTTTCTAGAAAGGAAACAACATGTGGGTTTTGGATGATTAGCTACCGCTGTACGGTTCCTAGTTAAGTAGACAATTCTAACTACATAGATTTGATTGAGCAAAAGAATGACAAAAACCATCATCATTACTGATTCTGTAAAATACATGGTGCCTACCATCTTCTTATCTTACACATTTTTGTTTTGCTCATCTTTTTTGCTTTGCTCCGCTAGAGGTAGCATAAACATTTAGCAGATTGGTAAGCTGTGATCAAGAGGATACTCTTATTTCAGCAGGAGAAAGATTTAAGCTAGGATTTTTTACTCCTGGTTCAGACACAAGAACATATGTTGGAATATGGTTTTACAGGTCAAATCCTCGAACTGTTTTGTGGGTTGCTAATCGAGACAACCCACTCTCTGGTACTAATGGTGTCTTTGCCGTTGCAGAAGATGGCAATCTCAAGGTGTTGGATGGAACTGGAAAGCCTTTCTGGTCGACAAACTTGGAAACATCATTGTCTATGTACAGGACAGCAAAGCTAATGGATAATGGGAATCTGGTTGTGAGCCATGAAGAGAGTGGAAATCTGTCGGGGAGAATTCTCTGGCAGAGTTTTGACTACCCAACTGACACATTTCTTCCCGGCATGAAAATGGATGAAAATTTAGTGTTGGCTTCGTGGAAAAGTTATGATGATCCAGCACCTGGGAATTTCTCTTTTCGGCTTGATCAAGGAGGAGGAGACCAATTCATCATCTGGAAAAGATCGTTAAGGAACTGGAAAAGTGAAGTTTCAGGCAAGCTGATTAGTTTTGATGAGGTACCCTCTGCTATATTTTACTTGCTATCCAACTTCACCTCCACCATAGTCGACAATGACTCTGTTCCACATCTGACATCATCATTATGTTGGAGTTTTGTGACTTTCACCATAAAGTTGGTGGGACCCAGCATCATTAAAAGAGGATCCTTTTGGCTCACGTTTTGTATTCCTAATTGCTCTTGGAATTGGTTTTCCTTTTAGAGCATAACTTGGACTTGAAGTCCTTCTACAATTTGGAATTGGAAGAGCCTTGCTTAGCCAACTTTTATGTCCTATATAAAGGGGTGTCCACAGCACATAAACACACAGAGAAAAACAAAGTAATATTTGCTTTGTGTTTTGGTGAGCCAATAATAGAGAGAAAAAGTGAGAGCAAGAAAGAGTGTTTTCTTTTCCCCTTTTGTTATTATTCTCCTTTGGGCAAAGTGAGAATTGGGTGTATTTGGGGCTTTGGGTTTGAGTGGTTTTCTCACCTTGTTACTCTCTTGTACTCATCTTTTGATAGTGAATTTTCTCTTGGTCGTCTCCGCCAGTGGATGTAGGCTTGTTAAGCCGAACCACTTAAATCTTTGTGTCGTGTGTGATTGCTTATCTTTATTATTCTGCATTTTTTTTTATTTTTCGCATCTCACGGGTCTTGGAAAATAGGATTAATTTCCTAACAACTGGTATCAGAGCTGTTGGTTCGAGTGGGAGCGATGGCAGGTGAAGAAGGAAAGATGGGAATCGAGAAATTCGACGGCAAAGATTTTGGGTATTGGAAGGTACAGATTGAAGACATTCTTTATGGGAAGGATCTTCATCAACCTCTTTTGGAAGAACAACCCGACGACATGTATGATAGCGAGTGGGCTCTGCTTGATCGTAAAGCCCTAGCAGATTATCGTGTTATCATCACAAAATCGGTTGCACACAACTTTGTAAAGGAAAAGACCACAAGAGTCTAATGAAGGCTTTGTCAAGCATGTACGAGAAGCCGTCGGCTAACAACAAGGTGCATCTGATGAAGAAATTGTTCAACCTAAAGATGGCGGAAGGAGCTTCGGTGGCACATCATCTCAATGAGTTCAACACCATCACAAATCAATTATCCTCGGTGGAAATTAATTTTGATGATGAGGTTCGTGTGTTGATCGTCTTGGCATCTTTGCCAAATAGCTGGGAAGCAGTGAGGATGGCTGTGAGTAACTCTGTAGGAAAGAGTAAACTGAGCTATGAAGACGTCAGGGATTTGATTTTCAGTGAAGAGGTTCGCAGAAGAGATGCGGTGAAGCCTCTTGTTCGTGTCGCTTAAACCTCGAGACTCGGATAGAGGACAAGACAGAAACTCTGTGAGGGGCAGATCTAAGTCCAGGAAGGGTAGGAGCAAATCCAGGTTTAGACGACAACCTGAGTGTTGGAACTGTGGCAAGACAAGCCACTTCAAGAAGAACTGCAGAGAGCTGAAGAAGAAGACCGAAAATGACGCCGCAAATGTCGTGGCAACAGAAGAAGTGCACGATGCCCTACTTCTATCTGTTGACAGTTCTCTTGATTCTTGGGTCTTGGACTCAGAAGCTTCCTTTCACACTACACCGATCTGTGAAGTTCTCGAAAATTATGTGGCTGGAGATTTTGGGAAGGTGTACTTGGCTAACGGAACGGCACTAGATGTTGTGGGTATAGGCAATGTTCGCATTAGAGTCCACAGTGACTCGGTATGGAAGCTGCAAAATGTCAGGCATATCCCGTGAGTGAAAAAGAACTCGATTTGAGGGACAGCTTGATGATGAAGGGCATTCAATTCATTTCCACGGTGGAAAGTGGAAGGTCAGCAAGGGAGTCAGGATTTTGCCTCGTGGTCATAAGGCGGGTACTCTCTCTATGATGACGAATAGCAGGGATACAATTGCTGTTGCAAATATGGGTGCTGACTCAAAATTATGGCACCTAAGGCTTGGGCACATGAGCGAGAAAGGGATGAAGGTACTTCTGTCAAAGGGGAAACTACCGGAGCTGAAGTCAGTTAAGTCTGATTTGTGTGAAGGCTGCATCCTAGGAAAGCAGAAGAAGGTGAGTTTCGCGAAGGTTGGCAGAACACCAAAGCCGGGAAAGCTGGAGTTGGTACACACGGATTTGTGGGGTCCCGCACCAGTGGCATATCTTGGAGGCTCGCGGTATTACATCACATTTATTGATGACTCAAGCAGGAAGGTATGGGTTTACTTTTTAAAGCTTAAATCTGATATATTTGAAGTTTTTAAGAAGTGGAAGGTCATGGTAGAGACAGAAACTGGTCTGAAATTGAAGTGTCTAAGATCAGACAATGGGGGAGAATACGAAGACGGGGGTTTCAAACAGTTTTGTGCAATGAATGGGATTAGAATGGAAAAGACTATCCCAGGGACACCACAACAAAATGGCGTGGCTGAGCGCATGAACAGGACCCTCAATGAACGTGCAAGAAGTATGAGATTGCATGTTTGGACTACCAAAACTTTTCGGCGGATGCAGAAGCACCGCCGCTACTTGATAAACAGAGGATCATCGGGCCTTTGGCCCATAGACTACCCAAGAAGTCCGAGTAGAAAGGAGGTAAATCTTTCTCACTTGAAAGTTTTTGGTTGTGTTTCGTATGTCTATATTGAATCGATGCTCGTAGCAAGCTAGATGCTAAATCTAGAAAATGTTATTTCATTGGCTATGGGGATGAGGCATTTGGGTATAGGTTTTGGGATGATCAAAACCGAAGATCATTAGAAGTAAAAATGTTACTTTTAATGAGATGGTTGTGTATAAGAATAATTCAAGTGCAGAAACTGAGAAGTACAGAGTCGAGGTCGAGAAGCCTGAATTTATCAACCTAGATGGAATTTTTAAAGGTGCAGCTCAAAAAGGAATTCGAAGTTGATAAGGATTCTAAATCAAGATGGTCTAGAAGTTGAAGAAACAGAGATCAAGAGATCGAACAGGTACACCGCGGTGGCTGTCCGTAGATCTACTAGAACCATTAGATCTCCACAAGCATTTTTCACCCTCCCTATTTCATATTTTGTTAACGGATGGCAAGTGAGCCGAGACGTTTGTTGAAGCCTTGAAGGTTGAACATTCAATCAAGTGGGAGTTAGCCATGAAGGATGAGATGGACTCATTATTGACTAACTGCACTGGAGCCGATCGAGTTGCCAGCAGTAAAAAGGCTTTGCACAACAAATGGGTGTTCGAATAAAGGGTGAACATGATGGTAGCAAACGCTACAAGGCAAGATTGGTAGTCAAGGGATTCCAGCAGAAAGAAGGAATTGACTACACGACATATTCTCTCCCAGAGTGAAGATGACAACCATCGAATTGTGCCGAGTATTGTGGCGGAGGACTTACATCTAGAGCGCTTAGATGTGAAGACGGCGTTCCTTCATGGTGAGTTGGAGGAAGAAATTTATATGCAGCAGCCATGTGGATTCGCAGCAGCAAGGAAGGAGAGTTTAGTGTGCAACCGAGAAAAAGCTTGTATGGTCCAAACAAGCTCCAAGACAATAGTACAAGAAGTTTGATAGTTTCATGTGCAAGATCTGGGTTCACGAGATGCAATGTAGATCATTGTCGCTATGTCAAGAGTTTTAAGAACTCTTACATTATTCTACTCCCTGACGCAGATGATATGCTCATTGCGAGGCCAGATGGAAGACATCAACAAGTTGAAGAACCAGCTGTCAAGGCGCTTTGCAATGAAGGATTTGGGTGCTGCTAAACAAATCCTTGGGATGAGAATCATCGTGACAGGCCAATAGTACATCAAGATTTCATAGATGAATATGTGAAGAAGATTCTCGCAGATTTAGCATGAATGAAGCTAAGTCGCTGAGCACACCCTTGGGGAGTCACTTTAGACTAACCAAGGATCACCACCAAGACGGATCAAGAGAAAGCATACATGAGCAAGGTACCTTATGCCTCGCCTATCGGAAGTCCGATGTATGCAATGGTCCAGACTAGACCGGATATTGCACATGCAGTAGGAGTTGTGAGCAGGTACATGAGTAATCGAGGGAAGCAGCATTGGGAGGCAGTCAAGTGGATTTTGCGATATCTGAGAGGAACTTCAGATATGTCCCTTTGCTTCATAGGTGCAGAATTGAAGCTGCAGGGCTACGTGGATGCTGATCTAGCGGGTGATGTTGATAGCAGGAAAAGTACTACAGGGTTTGTATATACTCTAGGAGGTACTGCTGTGTGTTGGACCTCAAGGTTACAGAAAATTGTAGCCCTTTCCACTACAGAGGCGGAGTATGTAGCCGTGACAGAAGTTGGAAAGGAGATGGTTTGGCTACAAGGTTTTTTGGATGAGTTGGGAAAGAAGAATGAGAAGGGCGTTCTACACAGTGATAGTCAGAGTGCCATTTTTCTTGCGAAGAACCCAGCGTATCATTCAAGAACAAAGCATATACAATTGAGGTATCACTTCATTCGATCTTTTCTCGAAAGTGAACAATTGCTACTTGAGAAGATTCGTGGAACTGAGAATCCGGCAGACATGCTGACAAAAGGAGTGACTATTGAGAAATCAAGCTATGCGACTTCGGTTGGTCTTCGAGCTTGAAGATAGGCGGAGGAGACATCCGAGGAGATTCACTTTGTTGCAACTTGATGGGATTCAAGTCAAGTGGGAGATTGTTGGAGTTTTGTGACTTTCACCATAAAGTTGGTGGGACCAAAGATCATTAAAAGAGGATCCTTTTGGCTCACGTTTTGTATTCCTAGTTGCTCTTGGAATTGGTTTTCCTTTTAGAGCATGACTTGGACTTGAAGTCCTTCTACAATTTGGAATTGGAGGAGCCTTGCTTAGCCAACTTTTATGTCCTATATAAAGGGGTGTCCACAGCACATAAACACACAGAGAAAAACAAAGTAATATTTGCTTTGTGTTTTGGTGAGCCAATAATAGAGAGAAAAAGTGAGAGCAAGAAAGAGAGTGTTTTCTTTTCCCCTTTTGTTATTATTCTCCTTTGGGCAAAGTGAGAATTGGGTGTATTTGGGGCTTTGGGTTTGAGTGGTTTTCTCACCTTGTTACTCTCTTGTACTCATCTTTTGATAGTGAATTTTCTCTGGGTCGTCTCCGCCAGTGGATGTAGGCTTGTTAAGCCGAACCATTTAAATCTTTATGTCGTGTGTGATTGCTTATCTTTATTATTCCGCATTTTTTTTATTTTTCGCATCTCACGGGTCTTGGGAAATAGGATTAATTTCCTAACACATTATACAGTGATACGAGGTTGGTTATGGTCGTTGTTGCTGACCTCCTCCAAATGTCCAATGAGTTTCACATTTTTTCCTTCCAAATTCATGGAGCGCAGAAGATATCCATTTGTTTGAGACTTAAGTGTCTGAAGGTTATCTTGAAGCTGTTTATTGGTTTTTAGGTTTGTCTCTTTATTTTTGGCTGGGTTCTTAGGTTCATCATAGTGGGAAACTGAGATGATTTGGTCATTGATTTCGGCAGAGCCGAGGGATAGATGCAGTGTTTATAATGCTTGTGGGAATTTTGCTAGCTGTAACAATAAGAACGGCATAATGTGCAAGTGTTTGCCTGGTTTCAAGGCTAGCTCACTGGAGAACCGAACAGAGGAGATTTTTCGTGGCTGCACAAGAAAGTCAATATTATGTGGCAAGAATATGGAGAGCGACACATTCTTGAGTCTAAAGACAATGAAAGTGGGAAACCAGATTCTCAATTTAATGCCAAGAATGAATTGGAATGCAAAATAGAGTGCCTTAACAATTGCCAGTGCAAGCTTATTCATATGAAGGAACCTGAAATCACTCAACGGGAGGGATCGACGCTCTGCATGCAGGATTTGGTCGGCTGATCTCAACAATATTCAGGAGGAGTATGACAATGGCCGTGATCTTTATGTTCGTAGCAGTTTCGATATAGGTACACCATTCTTTCATTATCTTTAAAAGTTTTTCTTGACTTCTTGATCCCTAACAAACATTTTTGTTGATGTATAAGGTAATATTTTAAGTTATTAAGTCACCGATATGGAAACTGCTCTTAGTTAGATCTCTTAGGTTGAATTATTTAAAGATTCAAACCAAATTCTTACATCTACTGTGGTCTTCTTCGTCGTAATCGTAGCACTCTAATGTGCAGCTCGATAGGAGTCAAGAAAGAGGCATAGCAGAGATTGGTTCAACTGCAAAAGCTGCAAGAGGAGTAAGCTTGGCTCTTGTTGGTGTAATAGAAGTTGATAGGGAGGTCGATTTGTCGTAAAGGCTTCTCGAACTGAAGTGTCTTGCATCCCCAGAAATTTCCTAACACCTCCGAGAGCATTAGAATATGTTTTGACATGAGAAGCAGTCGCTTCAACTTCAGAAGCAATTCTCTCTTCACCGGTTCCCGAACCACTTGTGGCCCTAATTCCTTCTTCTTCAAGAAGGACATCAGATACTGCTCCCACTACTTCTGATCCTGAGCGTGTCTCAAGCCCCTCTGACTCCAAATCAATAATTGGTTTCATTGTCTTTGAGCCACCCTCCGTTTTCTTTGTCTTCTTCTTTTTCTTCTTCAGAGGAGAAATATTCGGATCTTCAGGCTCATCAGCAATCGTCAAAGAAACTCTAGCAGCAATTGGAGGTCTTGCAGAATATTTCTTTGGGAAAGCATCTTCAACTTTCCTTTTGCCTTTTCCTTTAGAAGGCTCTTCAGCTCTGCTAGTTCTTTTCCTCGGAGACTCGGTAGATTTGTTAGTTGGTCTTCTTGGAACTTCAGCAAATGACATCCTCGGTGGAGCAGCCTCTATTAATCTTACAAGTGGGGGGGCCAACGAGTATAGTCTCTTATTCTCCTCTGTCATAACAGCATCATAATCCATCTCCAATGGATGAAGTTTGACATATTTTAGAACTCGCCTCACTCGGCTCAACTTTTCTCCAGTTAAAGAAGGTTCTTGTTGACCGAGAATAATCTCAGTATGTTAAGATTAGCTTTGCTGCAAAAAGGAAAAGAAAAATAAACAAAACAATCTTCGGTTGATACCTCAGTTCGAAGGGGTAATGGTTTCCCAAGGAACACTCGGATCTCTGATCACTTCAGAAGGTGCAAATTCCCAGTCACCTTGAATAAAGAAAAACTCATCTTTCCACCCTTTATTACTGGTGTAAGTGCTCTTGAAGGTAAGAAGTTTCATTTTCTTCCAAGTTTGAAAGGTGAACTAATGATTGGTTCTAGGACCTTTGGATAGTCGGTATATCTTCATAAACTCTAGTACGGTAAGGGGATGTTCTGCCCCAAGGATCCTCGGCCAGACTACCATACAGGCAAAAAAAGTTCTCCAACCATTCGGCATGAGCTGATGAGGAGCTATTCGAGTATAGCTCAATAGTTCACGAACTATCCTCGGGAAAGGTAATCTCAAACCTATCCGAAACATATCCATGTAAACACAAACTTCATTTCTATCAACATCAACCACAACATCGATTCCTTCGTTATCAAAACGGAGATGTATCGAATCAGGGATGTGGCAGGTTAGACGAACTTCAGGTTCATCTTCATCTGACAAAATTGTCTCCCATGAGGCTGGGTATGAATTTCCCAACACACTGGGACCATCACCACCTCTACAACTCATCAGATACCGAGATTTAGGAACCACTTGACAAAGAATAAAAGGGTAACCTTACCGAATTAGAAGATGGGCAACACTTAAATGAAGATGATCAACCGATGGTTCAATCAGAAGAAGAAGAAAATCTAAATAATGGAGTATTGGGCAGTTTGTATGGACAAAAGGCTCGGCAGAAGGGACAGACTCGACCGAAGTTCTGAAGTACATTACTCTTAAGAAATAGTACTGAGCAGAACAATTCGAATGAAAGAGCGCCAGCTGTGAAAAGCTTAAATAGAAACTTGAAGAAGAGCAACAATGGCTTCTGTTAGAATGGAATTGGGGAGGGGTGGGGGTGGTGAACGAAGGTGAAAACAGTTAAAAAAGGCTTCGAAAAAGTGAAAACCCAAGAGGTGCATTTAAAACCCTAGGAGCTAGGGTTCATCAAAAAGGCGCACCATTTAATTCTTACTTTATGTGCAGATGTTGACATGTGGTCACTTGAATTTTTAACCGCAAGAAGCTCAACACGTGGTTTAAAAGGGGGGAAGGTAAATCGTTTATCGCTCCAAATATTCCCTTTTTGAAATTCAAAAATTCTGAACTTTGAATTTTGAGAGCCAACTCACCTTGTTTTACCGAAGACAAGGCCAAACTTATGAAAGCTGACCCATTCTCACAAATATGAAATTTCCATGGTCTGTCAGACTAGGAAATTGGGGGGTAATTGTTGGATCATGGATCAGCCATGCTAAGCCCAGTAAACCGATCAATCGGCCTATAATACAAGCTAGATTATTTACATCTACTTACCGAACTTAAGCTTAGTAACTTTATACCCACCTAAGTTCGGTACGCAACGCTCAGTTCAAAAGCTCGGTAAACTGAGCCTGACATATACTCCCGAGGGTTACCCTCAGGAGGCTAGATTTATATACATGACATTTTCTTATTATTCATCAACACAATACATGACACGTGGATACTCGGTAGGACTACAATGCCAGATAAGCAAGTACTATCTGATGCCTATAAATGAAGGTCTCATCTCAAGTTTCAAGGACTTCTTTTTCCTTCCTCAATCGGATATTTTCTCAATTCTCTCCACCTTATTATCATTCTCAAAGTTATATTTCTCTTAAACACATTTACTGATTTAGGCATCGGAGCTATCTCCTACCGGCCAACACCGGCAACTTTGATCCTCTTTCTTATCATTTTGTAGTTGGGTGATTCTTCAGGCATCATAACATTCGAAGGGTTCGTGTTACGTCATCATTCGGAAAACTGTGTTCAAACTATATATATATATATATATATACTATTAAAATTTCTATAACTCAATTTATAAGAAATTCATACCATTAAAATATATATAACTGAATTTAAGTATCATTACTCATTAGTAAACAAGACCCTTTTGTTGCCTATTCTTATCTTTGCAAGTTGGCCCATTGCCATCCCATTTTCATACTTAACGTTATGCAGCCCATAACTCCAATTAGTACAGCTGAGCCTGCTTCATCTTTAGCCTCCCAAAATAATGGGCTGTTTGGTAGTAAGAAAAATCGCATGGTTAATTGTGACAATATCAGCAGTATAATCCTACAAGATTTCTGCTTAGCTGACCCATTTAATTCCATTTTTTTAGGCAATTTGCCCCTACATTAGAAATTCAACCTTAAATGGGTCAAAAATCCGTTTTACTAAGTTCATTGACAAATCTCTACCAGATTGTAGACCTTGACCCAAAGATTTGATCCTTAAAAAGCAAAATCCTCTTATCAGCCCATTACGAGCTGGGATATTAGATTCTCTTCTCCTTGTAAAAATTTGGGAAATGTTAGGTATTCTCTTGGTGTTCTTTTAGTGTTCTCTTAGTCCTAAATAGATATTAATTTTCTAAAAAAAATTCATTTTTCTCTCAATTTATTTTTAGAAAATAATATCTACCTAGGATGAGAAGAACACTAAGAGAATACCAGGAGAGCACATAGCATTGTTCTAAAAATTCTATCATCAAAATTAAAATTTTACGAAGTATAATTTTCCTATTTGAGAATGCATCATTTGTGAGATTATTGGCTAACAATACTTTCATAACATCTTTCTAAGTATACGCAGCCAATAATTTATCACTAGTAGCGGTCATATAAACAAATCGGTTTTTTTTTGCTTTTTAATTTATAAAACATCAATAATTAAACATTTATTGGTGCTTATACTTTAGTTTTTATTTTTTAATAAGGATTGGATTTTTCCTTTTCCATTAGGATTATGTTTTTCTTTTTATATTAGGATTAGGTCTTCATTTTCTTATTAGGATTTGTTTTAATTTTCCTTGTTAATTTAGGAGGTGCCTAGCTTATTTAAATTCCCTAGTCTTTGTTATTTTTTAATTCAGTTTGAACTATTAATTAAATTTAAGTTTTTCAGAGTTATTTTCCTATTTGCTTATTTGATCCAATTAGGGTTTTTCTAACAATCCTATTTGACGCTAGGTAAAATTAAGATTGTTCTAATATACAAATGTTATATTAAAACATACATGGAATATACGAGTGCTATATGTCTATTGTAGAATATGAAAGCTATGTCTCTGCTAATCAAATAAGTTGGCATGTTGCACCTATATGTCTCCGGAGTATGCATTAAATGGAATTTGTTCAATTAAATCCAATGTTTTTAGTTTAGTGTATGTAGTTCTACTTGAGATTATAAGTGGAAAAAAAAAAAAAAAAAAAAAAAGGTATGAATTTTTTCGGTCAGAACTATATATCCATGAGCCTTTTGGGTTATGTAAGTGCGTTTAATTTTTTTTTAAAGTCATTCATTTATTTGGTCCTTTTAAACTTCATGAAATTTTGATTTTGAACTTGTGTGATAACCCAAATGACTGCAACACCATTTGGGTGATTTTGATTTTGAAATTGTGTCTCAGCCGTGGATATTGTCGATAAAAAAACATGGTATTGGATTTAATAGACGAGATTCTACGTGAAGTTTGCAATGCATATCAGTTCGTGAAGTGCATAAATATTGGACTCTAATGCATACAAGATGACCCAAATGACTGCCACACCATGTCAAATATTTGTTACCACGTTTGACAGTGAAGCTGCACCAGTTCCAACTCCAAAACAAGCTCTATTTTTTTTTTTTTTTTTTTTTTTCAAGGACAGGCCTTTCCAGCACAATTAAACTAGTTCTTCTTCTAGTCTGGACACATATACAAAATCAACTAATAGTTTAGGAGGATCATGATAATGCATAATACCAATGCAAGTTAAGATTACAAGGTTTATAGACAAAAACCTTATGTGATAACCCTATTACTTGCACCATTAACTATATTCAATGTAATCTAAGGACTTATTACACTTACAAACATATATAATTGTAATAAAGGAAAATTACAGTTTACCTCTCCAAAGTTGATAGTGTTTTTCAATTTGAATACCAAAGTTTCAATTTTTGCAATCCACCCCCCAAAGTTTCAAATTTTTGCAATTTAACCAATTGTATCCAAAACTTCCCATATTGCCCCTAATTTTTATTTTTTTATTTTTCATAAAATTTTTTTTAAAAAAATCAGGGTGGTCGTAGCCACCCTTTGCCCATCTAGCCATTTTTGCACCCCCAAATTTGTTTTTTTTTTTTTTTCATAAAAAAATAAAAAATAAAAATAAAAATCAAGGGCAATATGGGAATTTTGGGATAATATTGGTCGAATTGAAAAAAATTGGAACTTTTTGGGGTTGGATTGCAAAAATTGAAACTTTGATGTTCGAATTGAAAAACGCTGTCAACTTTGGGGGGGTAAACTGTAACTTTCCCTTGTAATAATTAAGCGTGTAAAAATACTATATGCCATATACTTAAAATAATTTAATCATTGAATAACAACGTATATTTATTACAAACTTTTGAATTTCAATATAAATCATTGATATAAACTTTTTTTTTAAAGTGAGCTGAGGATTTGAGCAGTCTTATTCACAAGCAAAAATCACGTCTGTAATCACTGATTGCTTAGTGGTGGTTGTAGAAAGACTTCTTATCCAAGTGGGAAAAGAAGTAGACGTGGGCTAAAGCTAAAGAAAACCAAATCCAAGTGAAAACCCGAAAGCAAAAACTAAAGTAGAAGTCAAGTGAGGCTACAAAGTAAAGTAGCATCACGTTTTCCATGCAAGGTTCTGCTTTATATCAATTATTCAAAAGGGATCTCACTTTACAAAGTTCTACGAGTATGTTCAGTGGAATGCTGAGTAAGACCTGTTCCTATTACAGTGTTGAATGAGTTTTGAACTTTGTCTACATTTAATACCTCAAATGAGCAATTGATAATTAGCTTCTGCAGCTCTGCTTGTTTCTTTCAGGAGGCTGGAGGCCTTAAAGTAAAATACATCAATCTTTGCAATTCTAGGAATTTTGATCAGTTGGAAAATCTTCTTCAGCTGCAACTACTAAAATGAAGCACACTTTTCACCCAAATTAACGACATATATAAACGGTCTGGGCCGAACAACGTTCATACAAACATACAAAACAGCAGGGTAACTGTAGTATACTGTTTTTTCAGATCAGATTGTTTGTCTTGGACCGTTCTTAAATTAGAGCAGAAGTGGCTGAGATGTCGTTTCAACGAAACCTGTCTTATTTTTCTTTCGGAATACAGGGAAACCTATCTCAGTCGATCTTGCATAATTCTCTTCTCAAAAGGGACGAAAAAGTAAAGCCACATTTCAAATCCTGGTGGAAAGCAAACCCATTGGGGGCCATTCGAAAAGACAAAATGTTTATATGTTTTCTCTCCCCACCTCCCCTTTCTGGCTAAGAAGATAAGTCCGACGACCTTGACCTAGTCATATGAAAATTCTAAATACGACTCTAAATGACACCAATAAGGGGGTTGAATAGGTGTATGCAAATAATACGCAGAATTAAAAATTAAACAATCATACAACCAAAATATGTAGAACAATAAATCACAGAGACACAAATATTTTGGTTACGAAGAAGAAACCATTTAGAGAACTCTATAAAATGTAAAACCTTTTCGGGGCAACCAAACCCAGGAAATCAATCAACTATAAAAGAATAAGGATTACAAAAAGTTCACACTTACAAAACCTTTGCAATTGACACTTCCTTGCATAAGACAAGCGACCCACTTGACTTCTACCGTAGTAGCCCTTTCCAAAACATCTGGCACAATCCTTCTACTTGATCTCCTTTACCGGAACTCCGGTAGACTTCGGTTGTATATGATTTGTGATAAAGACACAACCTTTAACTCTAAGAGAGACTAACCCTAACACTCAATATCTTAAACGCTCTCTTAGCACATGGAATTCTTATGTGGAATTCCTTACAATTTCGTGCATAACAGCTCTCTATATATAGACTACAAGAAAACCTAGTACTAGTTGAAATGGGAAGAAAAACTAGTTCTAGTTGGAATAGGATTCATCCAAATTTTCTTCCTTATCTTGCGAGACGATTTTGGCATAGCTAACTTTCGAATTTTGAAAATCTTATTTCACAAAGATTTGTAGAATTTTGTGTTAGCTTTCCAATGCCGCTGGTTTCACCTCAATCCGATTCTTGAGCCGAAAGTTATGGTCTGAATACTGATACATGTGCAGGATACGAAATTTAATCAAATCCTATTTTAACTCTAATTAAAGAATTCCGATTTGATTAAACTTAACCATATCATATAGGTCTTCTATTATGATTGGTTAAGTTTAACCACATCTTCTAGGTCTTCTCTTGACACAACACCTCGTGTATGCACTGCTGACTGGATTGCAAATGAATGTATTTTGTCACTGAATTTGGCAATTCAAAACCCAACATCATAGATTTACGTTAAATATATATGCATTACAATTTACAAACAACCAGTACTATAATAGAGTTTTATATTACTGTCCTTTTAACTATAAGGAAAATGTACAGGTTTTATACTATATTTTTTTACAAATTCATATGAAAGTTAAATTTTTATGAAAGAGGAAATGAAACTATATTTTATTAGTCGATTATCTTATAAGGAAAATGATAAAGGCACAATTTAAACCCAACTTTAATCCAACCTTTCTTATAAGTTTTTTTTTTTTTTAGAGAGCCTTAAACTAAAGAGAGAGAAATTTGGTCTAGAAATTGGACCAAAGTTGGGTTTAAGTTGTGGTTGTATCACACCTCCCCTAATTTTATTGAAGGCGCATCTCATATCGCCGTCGCCTACCGCCTCCAGCCATAGTTGATGAAAATCAAACTCAAAGTTTCAGCATCTTCCACCTTAAGTTTGAGGGGGAAGGTTAGAATATATTGTGTGAGATTTGATATTATAAGAATATATTTGTATTGATTGTAATTGATAAAATCAAATCAAAAATATTCAATAGTGATTTGATTTTATCAATCATATCTTTTTGTACTATCTCCACATCTCTATAAATATATATAGATCATCTGTATGGTAAACAGTCAAGCATTAAGAGCCTAATGTAGCAATTTGAGCTTTATTTGTGAATGTAGGTCGTTGACCAAACCACCTAAAAATCTTCTTGTCTATTTTATTTTATTTCCGCATTTATTTATGAATTTCTTCATATCACTCCTAACCAATTATTTGATAAATTTTTGTTGGAAAAAGTAGTTGGTTGAGACTATCATATGAGGGATATTCTGGGATAAAGATGTGATATATAACATTTTTATTCCACAGCTATAAGCTTAAGCTTATGTCAAATTTTGACAATGAACGGTACAAATTAAGTAATCGAATTCATTTTATCCATTTGAGTCTTTGTTAAAATATGGGTAAAGTCCAAATCCAATCAAGCTACTACCCAATTCACAATGTCCCTTCCAAATTTTTAATTATGACAATGTCCCCCATAGCTAACAAAAAGATTAAAAAAAAAAAAAACCCTTATAGATTCTCAATAAGGCAAAAATATTCTTATAAATTCGAGAAAAAAAAAATTAAAAAATTAATTAATTTTTTTGAAAAACAAAAATTTTAATTTTAAAAAAAAAAAAAAGAACAAAAGATTTTTTTTTTTAATTTTTATTTTTTTAACCCTAAAAGGCTTAATTAAGATCACGTTTTAACTTTTTATTCATCTCGCGCCACTTCTCATACCATATATATATATAGTGTTTACACCTTTAAGTAATGGCGTTTTTATGAGCTAAAATACCATATATAGCGTTGTTTTTTTTTTTTTTTTTTTTTTTGGGTTATGCTTTGTTGTCAACTAGACCGAGATCGAATATGTTTTAGTTTATAGAAATGTTTGACGTCAATATTTTTTTACATTTTACCCATCTCATCTTTCAAATTAACCATTAAATTTGTAGACTTATATATGTAGACCCTATATAAGTCAATAGTGAATCCCACAAATTTAATAGTTAATCTATTGAATTTGTAAGAGAATATGAACAAAATATAAAAAACTTATTAACTCCTAGCATTTCTCTTTAATTTATACTTATCGGTGATCAAATTGTTCTGTTATGACTTATGTGTGGGATTCTCGATCCTTGGATTTGCGGAAAACACCTGTTAAATTCAATACATGAAATATGTGTGTTATGTTATGTTTTTTTGCCGATCGTGCTTCCAATTATCTGAGTTACTTTACTTGGAATTTGGTGCTTGTTTTAACATGTTATAATTTGATTCCCTAATGATTCCTCATTATTTGTCATAAAATATATTGGAAAACGATAAACTTGAGAAGGAGGTCCAACCACCCTAGCTGGCTGGCTGGCTGGCTCAGTCAAATTGGTGGGGTGGTTCAGTCACCTTTCATTTGGCTAAAGGGGGTCACCCTACAAACCCTTACATTTTTTTTTTTTTTGTTTTGTTTTTGTATATTATATATTTGATTTTGTATATATATCTTTAATTTTTTTTTTTAATTATAAATGAGATGTGTCACAATATAATTGGTATTAATGATGATACTAACGCATTCTGTCAATTGGTCCAAGTGGCTTGACACTTCAGAAAAAGGAAATGCTAGATACTCTCTTAGTGTTCTCTTAATCCTATATAGATATTATTTTCTAAAATTCAAGTGAGAGAAATAAAGATTATTTTCTTTTGTTTTATTAGAAAATAATATTCACCTAGAATTAGGAGGGACATCAAGAGAACACTAGAAGAACATCTAGCATTCTCCGTTTATGTTCAGATCTACCCAAACAGGGAAGAGCATCAAGCCACGTAGACCAATTTAATTAGCATTTATCACTTAAATAATCCGTGTTCAGATCTACCCACAAATTCGTATACCCGAAAGTGACACTTGAATCCAATTCGTGAACCGAAATTGGCCCCCCAGTATATTCCAACAAATGGATGATCTAAATTTTAGGCATGATTGACAAGCTGGGAGCGTCCCACTTTGATTCAATATTGGCGGCTTTTTTAAAAAAAGAAAAAGAAAAACACACATGCAGAGTTGATAAGGATCCAACAAACCAAAAGAAAGACAGACGTCATTCAATATATTAAAACCCACCTAATCATGTCGATTTTAATATTTTTTTAGGCACATAATCATGTCAATTATTCTTTGTACGTAGATGGAATGGACGAATTGCATACCAAAATAATGAAAATTGCTGATCAGGAAGCTTTTCTTGGTTAAAAAGCATGCAAGAACATCGTGGCATTTTTGTACCAGGAAATCTTGAGGGGTGTAGTATAGAACCAGAATGTTTTGCAATGAGATGATAAGCATCTTTCAGTGTGCTTGAAATGATAAAAAATTAGTTACCTGCATCCGTGCTTTCACTACAAAAATGGTGATAATTTTTTACCAAGAGTTTTTGACGTGTGGTTTTTTACATTTATCAACGGTCAAAAGGGTGGGTGGCAAAAATCCCAGATTTTTGACGTGTCTACAGTGACACGTCAAAAACTTTTGACGTGTCGGGAGTAACACGTCAAAAAAAATATTTTTGACGTGCTGAATTTTAGCACGTCAAAAATTTTTTGACGTGTCAATTTTGCCACGTCAAAAATTTTGGCCATTAAAAAATTTATTAATTTAAATTATTTTTCAATTAAAATTATATATATATATATATATATATATATACACGCTGGTCAGACTCTCTCTCCCCGCCCCAGCTCTCTCCTCTCTTCTTTTCTCTTTCTCCATTTTGGTTACCCCCTCCCCAAGCTCTCTCCTCTCTTCTTTTCTCCATTTTCTTACTCTCTCTTCTTTTCTCTTTTCTCCATTTTCGTTACCCCCGCTCTCTCCCTCTCTTCTTTTCTCCATTTTCTTACTCTCTCTCTTCTTTTCTCCTTTCTCCATTTTCGTTACCCCGCCCCACAGCTCTCTCCCTCTCTTCTTTTCTCCATTTTCTTACTCTCTCTTCTTTCCTTCATTTTCAAAACTCAAAACCAAAAATCTTCAAAATCAAAACCAAATCAAAAATCAACCTGAAAAATCAAAAACCCAAACCCAAAAAATCTTCTTATATATCTTCTATTCTTCTTCTTCTCTTTTCCTTTTT
>CM028143.1:25930559-26033278 GCA_016403345.1 Corylus heterophylla
GTCAAGCTCACATCCAACCTTTTGTTGCTACCCCCACATGATTGTTACCATTTTCAACATCTCATCAGAATTTCATATACATAAGCTAACAATAAAATTAAAAAAAAAAATACTAGGTGCTCTTTTAGTGATTAGTGTTCTCCTAGTGTTTTTCGGATCTTAGATAAATATTATTTTCTTAGAAACCAAATGAGAAAAATAACATCAACTTTTTTTAAAAAAAAATAATATCCACCTAAGAGCATTCCCAATGGAGAAGCTAAATTTTTATGCAAAATAATTCATCAAAACTCACTTTTATCTAGTGTAACTAATGAATTTTTAAAGGCCTCCTACATTTGATTAACTATATTTTTATCTATATCATTAAAGGCCTCTTTATCGATTCTTTCTTTATTTTTTTTCTAAAATTTGTATTTCACTCTTTATTTTTAAATGGTAATTTGTTTATACAATAATTTTTCAACGATTATTATTTTTCAAATAATTATTTTTTAACTATAATATTTTTGAAACAGTTGTATTTTTAAACCTTTATATTTTCCAAATGTTGTATTTGCCAAGGTTAAGTATGAAAACCATATTCTCATAGTAATGTCAATCATATTTATAAAACCTACCTGATCAACCAATTCGTGTATCTCTAAAGGATAAATCTTGAACCCGTGTAACACACCTTCATTACATGAATCTGTTAAATTTGTCTTTCACCAGGAATGCTGCACCAAAGAGTTATTTGCACCTAACGGGACTGATGCGAATAGACTTTGATGATTACGCCACCAAAGTTTTAAGACCTTCACTACTTAGGCGATCCCTTTGAGATTAGTATTCCTGTCCTTTTAATTATAAGGAAAATAGTACTTGAGATAGTACAGTTATAAAGTTTACATTTTATAATAAAAATAAGTATAACATTTTATAATAAAAAAGTACCTCTTTCTTTTTTCCTCTTTTGAATGTGGGTGAAGTAGTTTTACTCCAAATAATTTGCATCAGCTCGAGGAAACGCTTGCATAAAGTCCACAAGTCATCAAAGCAGTGATCATGCAAAATTTAGGTCATGTCTTTAAGACTCCTTAAATTCTAACAATTATTCTTAAATTTTCTTCGATTTATTGCGTATCATATGTGATAACTATGAAGATGACAACTTAAACTTTTCAATTTGAAAAGAATTTTTCATTAGAATTTAAAAAATTCTGCAACGTAGAGTTTCCATAAAAACAACCAAGAGAATCCTAATCCTCTTTCTTAAAAGATCTATAGATTTGTTTGCTTGACTAAAAAAAAACACTCTTTTCACAATGGGGACAAGAGAAGTACACCGATAGTGAGCATTAACGAAAAAAGGAGTAGACGAATTGTAAACGACTTTATCCTTGTCTGCCAATTTCACTGCTCATAATGTACTCACGTATCACAAACTCAAAGTATCATTCTTTTGACAAGTTAGAAAAAATAGTCATTGAAAGTTTATTCCGATGTTTAAAATAATTAAGAAAATTTTCTTCACTGAGACTGCAAATTAGAAGGCATCTTTCACACTTGGATGACCATGAGATTGGTCCCATCCTTACTGGTCAAATTTTAATGTTTATCAATTCTAGCACACATTTAATGCATGATTAGTTTCACGTATAAGACTAATATTTTTAGGAAGAAATATACCTAATAATAGAGTATGTATCGCAGTAATGTGAAATTAAGATGTCCGAAATTGAGCATGAACGCTCGAGGTAAATAAATGCTTATAAAGGAGTTAAACTATTTTGACATGCAAATGTTATATTTTTCTTTAGAAATTGTGAAATTTTTTATGCATGATTTATGTAGACCCAATGATCCATAGTTAAAGTAGAGTTTACAATTGCATTGGTACCAATGGCCGGTTTATAGTGTGACCAACACAATCATATTTTATTGGCGGTAACTATAGACAAAAATCATTATTAGTACAACACCAACACTAACTAGAAGGGGTTAAGGGTCTGGATAGACCATATGGAGAATAGTTATATAAATTATGTACAAGATACATATTAATATTATTTATGCAATAAAATAACATATGAATTGTCCCTAAAATTGTGCTTACTTACTCTATTTTCAAATTAAATTGATTTATCTCATTAGCATAATAATGGAGGCAACACTTGCTAATATTGCGAAACCCATGACATTCTCAACTACCAAATTTTAAATATTGCATTTTTGTTACTTAGAACTTGTTTGAGATTGCATTAGAGAACTTAAAAAAGTACTGTTAGTACCGAAAAAATTGTGCTAAAGAAAAGCTGGCATGTTTGGTAAAAAATTTCAAAAATACTTCTTTAACTTTTTTACTCTAAAATTGACCAAAACACATTTTTGGCAAAATCTTAAGAATGAAGTTTTGCCAAAAAGCGTTTTTTGACTTAAAAACTATATTTTCAAACACAATCTCAAACATATTCTTAAGACTCATTATATAACAAGTTTCATCATAAATTTACTTATTAAGTCGTGGACAGTCAGATTAGAGCATTTTGTTGGGTTGAAGATGCAGAGCGAAAGGGCTCACATGGTTAGGTTTATGTAACATAGATAGATAATGTTGAATATTGTAGGAAATATTTCTTTAGAAGCTTTGTGTTTGCATTGGATATTGTTGAAGATATTTTAGCTTTTAGCTCATATCATTATTTTTGGTTTTCTATTATATTTTACTCTGATAATTAGTGTCTAGTTAAGGTACCAGTAACACTTCAAGTTAATTATTTTAATTAATTAATTTTGGGGCTTTACAATGTGTCTATCCTTAGGACGTACTCCTACATAATCCAAATATAAATGTTAATCCAAATCCTAATAGGACTCCTAATAATTAATAATATCCCAAATCCTAATAAGATTATAAATCATAAATGATAGTAACGAGATAATAATTCTAGGTCCATGCAATTTCTTATTTATTATCCCCATGTTGGGAGACAGGTTAGGTCGTATCGTGATTGAAGAGTTCAACTCAATTATTTAAATAGGGGGAAAATACACTTTACTCTATGAACTATCCACCAATTTGCACTTTGCGTCCAATGTTTAAAAATGACACTTGACCCCCTCAAAGTTTAACATAGTGATAAAAAAAACCCATCCATTTATTTTGGCCGGCACTTTAGGTGGAAACCTAGTCACGTGCGTGGCATGTGACATTTTTCAACCAAAAAGTTTGAAAATGCCCTTTGGGGTAAAGTGTAAACATAAATTATTTCGGGTGGGTAAAGTGTAAACATAGAAAACAAAAAAATAAATAAAAATACTGGTTATTTAAAAAATAGAAAGAAAAACTAAACTAAAACAAAAAAAAAAAACTCGGGTTAATTATCTTTTTAATACTTAGGTTCTCACTTCTTTTTTTTCTCACCTAAATTACAAATCGTATAACCGATGGTACCAGAGTTATGGGAAAAGACCAACTTGATACTTCCGTCACATTCTGTTAGCGCAAACTAACGGACTACGATGTGTCGCCCCCAAAAAATGCCACATGTCCTAAAAATATTTGGCGCCACATGTCGTAAAAAAAAATGCCAATTTGGCACCACATGTCCTAAAAAAAAATAATAATAATTAAAAAAAAAAAAAAAGATAAAACCAAAAAAAATTGAAAAATTTTTGTCCTTTGGAGGTGGTTTCGACCACCCCCAGACCGTCCCTAGGGCCATTCTCATGTCACGTGTCCCACCTATTAAAATATATTAAAACATTATTTTTTATTTTAAATATAAATTAAAATAATATATATATATATATATATTTCAATTTTTTTATATGGCCCTTGGGGTGGCAGGCCACTGCCACCCCAAGGGCCACCATTTGGCTTTGGGGTGGCCGGCCACCCTCGTCGCCCTTGGGATGGATCGGCCACCTCAAGGGTCAAACAGGTGGGTTTAAACGGTTGGCCCTTGGGGGTAGCCAATCCACCCCCAAGGGCCATGGCCACCCCCAACCGGCCCTTGGGGGTGGTTCGACCACCCCGGCCATATAAAAAAAATTGAAAATATATATATATTATTTGAATTTTTATTTATTAATAATATTTTAATAGGTGGGACATGTGGCATGAGAATGGCTTTAGGATTCTCCTAGGGCCATCCTGGCCATTAACTAAAGGCCTCTCCAATCCTTTTGGACTGGAGAGGATCCGGATCCCCCAGGAGTGGCTCAGCCAGTTATTAAACCAGCTTTTTAGGGACATGTAGCATTTTTTAGGGGTGACATATGGCAGTTCGTTAGTTTGAGCTAACATAATGTGACGGAGTTATCAAGTTGGTCTTTTCCCATAACTCAGATACCATTTGTGATACGATTTGTAACCTAGGTGAGAAAATAAATAAAGTGTGAACCTTAGTACTAAAAAGGTAATTAACCCGAGTTTTTTTGTTTTAGTTTAGTTTTTCTTTTTATTTTTGAAATAAGCTTTTTTTTTTTTTTTGGTTTTTTGTTTTTTATGTTTACACTTTACCCCCTCAAAGTAATTTATGTTTACACTTTACCCCCCGAGGGCATTTTCGAACTTTTCAGTTGAAAAGTGTCACGTGCCATGCACATGACTAGGTTTCCGTCCAAAGTAACGGCCAAAATAAACGGATGGGTTTTTTTGTCACTTTTTAAATATTGGACGTCAAAGTACAAATGAATGGATAGTTCAGCGAGATAAAGTGTATTTTTCCCATTAAATAGGTTATGCTGAGTTTACTACTAATAACTTAAATGTATTTGCACATTATAATTTTTAAATTAAAGAAAGCATTAACATATTTTATTTTGTACCAATTATTATAATTAATTGTGAAATATTGTCTAACTATTAATGTTGAATTGAGAATGATATATTAATGCAAGAAATTATATTTTTGTAGGGATCAACAAAATTTCAGCGAAGAGAATAAGCAAACACGTGCTGATCGAGAATTTCATCTAAGCAAGCACTGCAGCACAAGAGACGAATTTTCTTTCAAAGAACTGAACGAAAATATTGCATGCTTGTCTTTCTCGTATTCGGCGGTGGGTGAAGATGTACTGCAGCCATGGATTTGAAAATTTCATGATTTTCTTCACGATCACTTTTCAAACGTTGATCAGCTAATTATGATTTCTATATTTGCAAGTCAAATTTAATCCCATTATTTTCTAAGATTTTCTAAGCATATTCTGCATGGTTGTGTTGATTTGCTGCTGTTTGGGTTATTGCGGGTTGTGACATTGCTGCAGTTTGGGTTAAAATTAAAGAAATATTAAAATAATAAGAAAATACTATTTAAATGATATAGAAAAATAATAAATAATAAGACAGCATTTGAAAAACCATCTGCTAAAAAATAATAATTACTTTAATAAACCATTTAAATAGAAATTAAAAAAAAAAAAAAAAAATTTGGATCCGGTAGCTAAAGATGCACTACCGGCGAATCCATGTCAATGGCAGCTTTTTAAAAACAAAAACGCACCTACATAATTGATAAGACCCTCAACAAACAAAAAGAAAGGCAGGCGGGATTCAACCTATTGAAACCCACGTAATCATGTCGATTTTATTTTTTTTCCAAGATAATGAAAGTTGCTGATATGATCAGGAAGCTTTTTTGTCCATCCAATCGAGAGGGTTATAGAACAAGAATGTTTTGCAACGAGATTATAAGCATCTTCAGTGTGCTTGAAAAATGAGAAAAAATTAGTTACCTGCATGCATGCTTTATTCGGAATGAATTGCTATGCAAGTTGGTGGCTGTCTTCCATCTTCTTCTTGTTGTGGTCCTCTCGGGTGGATTATTGCCATGCAGCAGATATTCTGAAGCAGGGCGAGTGGATTACTGACAATGGAACAACCCTTGTCTCCAGTGGAGGAAGGTTTGAACTGGGATTCTTTACCCCTAACAGCTCTAGCCACGAAAGGTATGTCGGAATTTGGTACAAACAGGATAACCAAACAGTTGTATGGGTTGCCAACCGATACAAGCCTATACTTTACGGTTCCACTGTAACTTTTGGAATTGCAGATGATGGAAACCTCAAGATATCGAATACGACTGGAGGTGAAGGTTATTATTGGTCTACGTATACTTATTCCTTGGCTACAAATCAGACTGTGAAGCTCATGGATTCTGGAAACCTGGTCCATAGCGGTGATGGTGATCAGTTGGCGACGACTATATGGGAGAGCTTCCAAAATCCAACTGATACATTTCTTCCAGGTATGAAGATGAATGAAAGCCTGAAGTTTTATCCATGGAAAGATGATCGTGACCCGAGCCGTGGGCCGTTCACGTTTAAGCAAGATAAAGAAGAGGGCCAATACGTTATCACACTTTGGCAAGCTCAATTATTGGCAGATGTCGATATTTGGAGAAATAGGTGGTTAGATAGAATGCCCGATGACATACTAAACTTGTTATCAAATAGGAGCAATATCGGGAATCGTAGTTACGAAAGGTTAGTGATGAATTATACGGGGGAATTACAGTACTATCAGAGCTCGGGTGTGGACCAGGGAAATTGGTCTTTGATTTGGAGAAAGCCGGAAGACAAAAATTGTAGCCTTTACAATTTTTGTGGGCATTTCGGCAGCTACAATATTAACAATTGGCCATTCGTATGCAAATGTTTGCCTGGGTTCCGTCCTACTAACCCGGGGAATTGGAATTCTAGTGATTTTTCGGATGGGTGCACCAGAAATTCAACATCATTCGACAAGAGCGACACGTTTTTGAGTTTAAAGATGATGAAAGTGAGCAAACCGGCCAATCATTCAACATCATCATTCAATGAATCAGAATGCAGAAAGGAGTGCCTTAACAACAGCCAATGCCAGGCTTATTTATCTAATGAGTACCACTCCTGCGTAATTTGGAATGGGGATGTAAGTGATCTTCAAGAGGAGTACACTGACGGTGTTAACCTCTCTGTCCGCGTTGCGAAATCTGATATAGGTACTCCTTACACATTGGAATCTGACATTGGATTAATTTAGTAGCTGAATTGCAGCTAATTTAGTAAAGGTATTTTTTTGGTAATAAAAAAATCATCATCCGTGTTAAAAAGGAAGTGAGAAACCACACCTGTTGGTATGGATTTTTAAAACCACCTTCACCCTTGGGCTGTCAGGGTGTATTTAGAGTAGTATTTTACATGTAAAGCAGCTCGCTACAATGTTATAATGCTAGATAGGTTCATTACTACAAGGCCTAAAGTTCAATTTCGATCAATTTTTAATTACTGTTCCAAACTGTATATCTTTGCAGAATCAACTTCAAGGAATTGTGAGCCTTGTGGCACAAATCTCATCCCCTATCCGCTAAGCACTGGACCAAATTGTGGTGACTACTCCATGTACTTCAGGTTCTACTGCAACCATTCTACAGGCCAGGTTAGCTTCAACACGGCCAATCGCACCTATCGAGTTGCGAGTATCGATCCAAGTATACGAAAATTTGTTATCCAAGTCGAATATTCAGGAAATGATCCATATTTCATAGTAATTCCGCGGCTCAATGAGCCATTCTTCTTTAATCAGTCTGATGATCATGGCAGCAATAGTTCTCAAGTCAAAGATGACAAAGTGATTAGTTGGGAGCCGCCGCTGGAGCCAATCTGTCATTCAGTCAATGACTGCAAGGACTGGCCAAATTCAATTTGCAATGTAACAGAAGATCATGGAGAGAAGACTAGGTGTCATTGCACTGGAAACTTCCAATGGAATGGCTCAAATTTAAATTGTACTAAAGGTCAGGATGCTATTTAATGTGCCTCTTCTAAAAGCTTTCTAAAAGCTTTCTTTTTTTCCTTGATGTACGTATAATCAGTTCTAATTGTAGGTTAGAAATTACGAGGTTTTTCGTAGAACTTTTAAATCGTCTTTAGCAATATCGATCACGCTTACCTTGTACTAACCATAGTCATTATAATTGCAATAATGAATCTAAACAATATTATATGTGGAATTCGACTTATTAACATTTTGATTTTTCTATAAGAGATTGTTCACTACTGTCAAAAAGATTATTGCGGCTAGAGAGACGTCTTTTTTATATTTTAAATATTTATGTGAGAGTAGTCCTCTTTCTTTCTTGTAGATTCAGAAGAGCCTTCGAAAGAAAAGTTGTCGTTGACTCTAATTGTTATGATACCTCTAATACTAGTAGTGTTTCTTCTCACATGTGCAATTGTTTGTATATGGAGAAGAAAGATGGCCAATACACAAGGTAACTATTTAGCGAAAATGCACTCTACCATGCGTGCACAATCTGTAGTATTAACATTTGAATAAAAATAAAGTCATTTCATAGCTCTTTCATGTAATTTACTATCACGTCATTTTAACTAATATATATGGAATTGTATTCTAAACTCAGAAAGCGAAAGAAATCGAGTACTTTGCATATTAGACAGTGAAAGACAACTCAAAGACTTGATGGACAAGAGTGAGTTCAGAGAAGGAGATGAGAAAGGCATAGATGTACCATTTATTGATTTGGAAAGCATTCTAGCAGCTACAGATAGCTTCTCAAATGCAAACAAGCTCGGACAGGGGGGCTACGGGCCTGTGTACAAGGTAATGTCAATAGCATTAATTGGTGTTAGTGTTCATGTCAACTTGTTTCTAGTTATTGGTAATGTTGTTATTATGATTTATCAGGGCACATTTCCAGGAGGTCAAGAAATTGCGATAAAGAGGCTTTCAAGTGTCTCTGGACAAGGCTTAGAGGAATTCAAAAATGAGGTGGTCTTGATTGCAAAACTTCAACATAGAAATCTTGTTAGACTTCGAGGATATTGCATAAAAGGACATGAAAAGATTTTACTTTATGAGTACATGCCCAACAAAAGCTTAGACTCATTTATATTTGGTTCGTCTCTAAATTGAATCCCTAATCTCTGGTAGTGCTTGATAGACTATATATTTCTTGTTTGAGTAATAGCTGATTTGTTATTGTTGTGGAAATTGTTCTTTAAATGGGAAATGGAAAACATGCAAGATCAAAAGGAAAGCATGTGTTTGGATTGGGAAATGCGTGTCAAAATCATTTTGGGAATAGCTCGTGGGCTTGTTTATCTTCATCATGACTCCAGATTGAGGATTATCCATAGAGATCTGAAAACCAGTAACATTCTTTTAGACGAGGAGATGAACCCCAAAATATCCGACTTTGGCTTGGCAAGGATGATTGAAGGCAAAGAAACCGAGGCTAACACAACTAAAGTAGTTGGAACTCAGTAAGTTTACAATACATTGTAGCACAATTTTCAATTCCCCAACTCTATTTACAAAAATAATATACAAGTGCCTACCTCATCCACATATGAATGTTGAAATGCAGTGGCTATATGTCTCCGGAGTATGTATTACATGGACTTTTCTCAGTTAAATCCGATGTTTTTAGTTTTGGTGTAGTTCTACTTGAAATAATAAGTGGAAAAAAGAATACAGGATTTTATCAATCAGAACTTGCTATGAGCCTTATAGCTTATGTAAGTGTGTCTAATTTTTTATAATCACTATTATTTCAGCCATTTTATCCTTCATTCCAATTCTGATTTTATAATTGTCCCAGGCGTGGAGATTGTGGGTAGAAAACCACGTGTTGGATTTAATGGATTTGGCTCTACATGAAGTTTGCAATGCAGATCAGTTTGTGAAGTGTGTAAATGTTGGACTCTTATGCGTACAAGAAGACCCAAATGATCGCCCCACCATGTCAAATGTTATTGCCATGCTTGATAGTGAAGCTACAACAGTTCCAACTCCAAAACAGCCAGCATTTGTTCCATGGAGAGGCCAACCTATCAGAGCTAGTTCTTCTAGTGAACCGGAATTAACCATTAGTTTAGGAGGAAGATGATTGATAATGTATGATACCAATGCAAGTTCTCGTGAGTTTGTCCTTTACTACACTTGCAAAGGTTCTATTAATGGACCAAACATTTGATATCAATTCTGGTAGAGAAACCAAGCTGCTCGTAGATATGGTGCTCACCAGAAAACTCTCATGTAGTATTTTGGACTGTGGGACCGTGGGTTATCATTCCTTTGCTTACAGTTACCATGGGAATAATTATTATTATTTTTTTTAATGAGCAGCTTTTTATATTAATCATATCACTTTACAACTTCGAAAAAAAAAATGCAGAAACCAGACATTGAAACAAGTTTCAAAGACTCACTCAAACTACCACTCAGCTACTAAACAAATTAACCAACCATAAACAAATACATGCAAAAGAACTATATATACTAAAATCTTCGGATCAATCCCCTATTTACAGCAAATGCTCTCACTACCCCTTGTCCATTTGAATCTTCTCTTTCCCATGAGACGAGCTCTAACCTCTCTGAAAATTTAGCCCAACCGTCCAAAAACGAATTACCCAACTCACAATTCATTAATCATAGCCCCTGATATTCAGCCACCCCCTAGAGAATAAAACAAAAAAGAAGCCAAACCAAGAACCTTCAGAAATTTTAGCAAATGCTACCCATCAAGAGCAAATTATTGAAATCTAAGACAAAAGACCCCAAATTTGCTCCAATTTCGGCCAATACAGAGAATACCAAGACCCAACTCCTCCTCCCATAATCGATCAGATCACGCCACCCAACTAAACACCCAAATTTTCCTTTCATAAATCTATTAACATCCAGAAAAGTAAACAATAAAACTACTTCAACTAAAAAGAACACCCCTATCGGCTATATAAAACAAAGACCCCGCATAAATCAACCAAAAATAATTCAATATCAACCAATTTAACAAATGGGTATGCCACAAAGGGAGCTGTAATCTCATGGGTATCATTGAAAACCAAATTTACAGCAACCTAAAAAACTGTGGAGAAAATATTTCCGTTTACAACCTAAGCTTTCAATGTTTTTAGGGATTTTGGCTAAATCATTAAGTGGGTATAACCGAAAATCATCCATACATACTAACCCATAAATTTTCCTCAACAATCAGTGAAAATAACAGAGAAAAAGAAAGAAAGCATTAAAGGGGCTTCCGGGTAAGAGAAAAATCCACGAGAAGAGAAAACCAGAGAGAGGGAATTTGGGCTTACACAAGAATGAAAAATCTTCCTCCAAGCCCTCTGTGGCCTGCTCTCTCTATATTTGTCTCTCTCTCTCCCTCTCCCGCTTTCTCCTATGCTCCCCCTCTCACAGCTCTCTCCGGTTTTCGGTTTTTGGAAGGAGAAGCACAACTGTTTTCGAGTGAAGCAGGGGGTGCGCTAGGAGTGTCAAAAATAACTGGGAAACCGGAACTGGGACCGGAAAACCAGAAACCGGGAAACCGGGGACCAGTTCCGGTTCCAGTTGCCAAAAAAAAATCGAGACCTCGGTTTCGGTCCTGATTTTTGGCACCCGATAAAAACCGAGAAAACCGGAACCGGGTCTTATTTTATTAAATAATATTTATATATATATATTGTCTTTGTAATATGTTTGTGAACTATTTTTATTGTGAGTGTATTTCTTTTGATTGGTAGATTATTTAAATACTTGTTTTATTTTTTATTTTTTTGGGTTTTGAATTGTTGTAGTAAGGGGTATTTATTTCTTGTGCATGTTGGTTTGTTTACATACTTGTTTTTACTTTTTATTGTTTTAATGTTTTCTTTATGTATCTAATTTAAAATGATTTTTAGGGTATTTTAAAAAATTTGATTTTTTATTTCTAAGGTTCATATAGGCAAAAACATTGATTTTTTTAGGATTTTTAGGCTTTTTTAAGTTTATTTTTTAATTATTTGGAACAATCACAATAAAGCCTCTTTAATTTAGACAAAAAGATTAATAACTTTTTTTTAAATGAGCTAACTTATGAAAAAAATAATGGGTTTATTTTAGGCCCAATACCTAAAATAAGCCCCAAACACTAATTTTTTCAAAACCGTTACCGGACCGGGTAAAACCGGGACCTCGGTTAACCGGGGTCCCGGTTCCGGTTCCGGTTTCCCAAAACCGAGAACTGGGGTACCCCGGTTCCGGTTCCGATTTTGGCCAAAAACTAGGAAACCGGACCGGGTTGACATCCCTAAGGTGCGCGAATAGTTCTTATTCAAGAAAGTGAGGTTAAAGTTGTCAATTGCATATAGGACAGAAATTTTCAAGAATTTTTTTTTTAAAATTTTTTTTTTTTACATATCTACGCAGGAGAGAGAGGAGAGTAGAATTTGAACTAGTGACCTCTGTTTCATCAGGTCTCTTAAACTACCAAAATATTATCAATGTCTTCCGAGACCAGCGAAAAGATAAAAATGTTCTTATATATTTCTCAATAAAACAAAAATACCCTTATAAATTTGAAAAAAAAAATGATAATTTTTTAATTTTTTTTTTAAAACGAAATTTTAATTTGAACCAAAAAAAGAAGATTTTTTTTAAATTTTTTTTTTACCTTTTTAAACAATGTTTTTTATTTTTTTTAAAAATGAATATTTTTTTAAATGAATTTTTTAAAAAAAATTTAGAAAAAATTTTGTTTTAAAAGCGGAAATTTTTATTTAAAAACATTATAAACAATTTTCAAAAAAAAAAAAAACGACTTTATAAATAATAAAAAAAAAAGTCGAAATTTTTATTTTTTTTCTTATAAAAAGGATTTTTGGCAGACCCTTGACTTTTTTTTTAGTTTAGTTTTAAGTTTTTTTTCAAAATTTTTAGCATTTTTTTTTTGTTTTTATTTTATTAAGGGTAGTTTCATCATTGGGAGGGGACATTGGAAATATTTTGATAGTTTTGGAGAAACATTGTCACAATTAAAAATTTGGGAGAACATTATCAATTGAGTAGTAGTTTGAAGAAAGTATGTGAACTTTCCCCAAAAAGTTGTATATGTCCCATATAAGAAGTCATATTTTCGTATTAATACTTTTTTTAAAAAAAAGTATGTCAGAATATGCTATTAAAAATGACAAAAACTTCTAACAAAATAGGTTGTAAAAATTTTTCTACAACTCTTATTCTAGAATTATCAAGAATTCTTCGGGATGTGAGGAACACTTTTTTTTTTTTTTTTTAAGTACTTTTTGTTTTTCACATATTTTTTTAAATGACTTGTTATTTTGCATTCTCTTATAGTTTTGTCAGCCATTCTGAGTTGATGTAGCATGCGTATTTCACTATTAAATCAATATTAATTAGAAAAAAATTGAAAATGGATTGAGCATGCATGTAATGTCAATTGAGAATATATATTGATAAAATGCAAAATAGGATTTTCTCTTTTTTAATATATATATATATATATATATATATATACTATTAAAATTTCTGTAACTCAATTTATAAGAAATTCATACCATTAAAATATATATAACTCAATTTAAGTATCATTACTCATTAGTAAACAAGCCCCTTTTGTTGCCTATTCTTACCTGTGCAGGTCAGCCCATTGCGATCCCATTTTCATACTTAACGTTATGCAGCCCATAACTCCAACTAGTACAGGTGAGCCTGCTTCAGCTTTAGCCTACCAAAATAATGGGCTGTTAAGAAAAATCTCACGGTTAATTGTGACAATATCAGCATGCAATGTAATCCTACAAGATTTCTGCTTCGCTGACCCATTTAATTCCATTTATTTTAGGCCATTTGCCCCTACATTAGAAACTCAATCTTAAATGGGTCAAAAATACGTTTTCCTAAGTTCATTGACAATCTCTACTAGATTGTAGTGTCTTGACCCAAAGAGTTGATCCTTAACAAGCAAAATCCTCTTATCAGCCCGTTATGAGTTGGAATATTACATTCTCTTCTCCTTGTAAAAATTTGAAAAATGCTAGGTGCTCTCTTGGTGTTTTTTTAGTGTTCTCTTAATCCTAAATAGATATTATTTTCTAAAAAAAAAAAAATTCTTTTTTCTCTCAATTTATTTTTAGAAAATAATATCTACCTAGGATGAGAAGAACACTAGCAAAACACCAGGAGAGCATCTAGCATTCCTTTAAAAATTCTATCATCAAAATTAAAATTTACAAAGTATAATTTTCCTATTTGAGAATGCATCATTTGTGAGATTATTGGTTAACAATACTTTCATAACACGTTTCCAAGTATACGCAGCCAATAATTTTACCATTAGTGGCGGTCATATAAATAAATCGGTTTTTTTGCTTTTTAATTTATAAAACACCAATAATTAAACATTTATTGGTGCTTATACTTTAGTTTTTATTTTTTTAATAAGGATTGGATTTTTCCTTTTCCATTAGGATTATGTTTTTCATTTTATATTAGGATTAGGTCTTCCTTTTCTCATTAGGATTTGTTTTCATTTTTCTTGTTAATTTAGGAGGTGCCTAGCCTATATAAATTCTCTAGTCTTTGTTATTTTTTAATTCAGTTTGAACTATCAATTAAATTTAAGTTTTTCAGAGTTATTTCTCTATTTGCTTATTTGGTTCAATTGAGGTTTTTCCAACAATCCTATTTGACGGCAGGTAAAATTAAGATTGTTCTGATATACAAATGTTATATCAAAGCATACATGGAATATACAATTGCTATATGTCTATTGTAGAATATAAAAGTGATATATGTCTCTGCTAATGAAATAAGTTGGCATGTTGCACCTATATGTCTACGGAGTATGCATTAAATGGAATTTGCTCAGTTAAATCTAATGTTTTTAGTTTTAGTATTGTAGTTCTACTTGAGATTATAAGTGAAAAAAAAAAACCAATGCATGAATTTTTTTAGTCAGAACTATACATCCATGAGCCTTTTGGGTTTGTTAGTGCGTTTAATTTTTAATTTTTTATTATTATTTTTTATTTTTTGTAGTCATTAATTTATTCGGTCCTTTTAAACTTCATGAAATTTTGATTTTGAACTTGTGTGATAACCCAAGTGACTACCACACCATTTGGGTGATTTTGATTTTGACCTTGTGTCTCAGCGATAAAAAAAACATGGTACTGGATTTAATAGACGAGATTCTACGTGAAGTTTGCAATGCATATCAGTTCGTGAAGTGCATAAATATTGGACTCTAATGCATACAAGATGACCCAAATGACTGCCACACCATGTCAAATATTTGTTACCACGTTTGATAGTGAAGCTGCACCAGTTCCAACTCCAAAACAAGCTCTATTTTTTTTTTTTTTTTTTTTTGTCAGGGACAGGCCTTTCCAGCACAACTAGTTCTTCTACTAGTCTGGACACATATACAAAATCAACTAATAGTTTAGGAGGAGCATGATAATGCATAATACCAATGCAAGTTTTGGTGAGTTTGTGCTCAGCTAGATTTGCAAAGTTTCTAGTGGACAAAACAATTTATTCAATGTTTAAGATTACAAGGTTTATAGACAAAAACCTTGTGTGATAATCCTGTTACTTGCACCATTAACTATATTCAATGTAATCTAAGAACTTATTACAGTTACAAACATATATAATTGTAATAATTAAACATGTAAAAATACTATTTGTCATATACTTAAAATAATTTAATCAGTTGTTATATTCATTACAAACTTTTGAATTTCAATATAAATCATTGATATAAACTTTTTTTTTTTTTAAAGAGAGCTGAGGATTTGAGCAGTGTTATTCACAAGCAAAAATCACGTCTGTAATCACTAATTGCTTAGTGGTGGTTGTAGAAAGACTTCTTATCCAAGTGGGAAAAGAAGTAGACGTGGGCTAAAGCTAAAGAAAACCAAATCCAAGTGAAAAACCAAAAGCAAAAAGTAAAGTAGAAGTCAAGTGAGGCTACAAAGTAAAGTAGCATCACGTTTTCCATGCAAGGTTCTGCTTTGTATCAATTACTCAAAAGGGATCACACTTTACAAAGTTCTTCGAGTATGTTCAGTGGAATGCTGAGTAAGACCTGTTCCTATTACAGTGTTGAATGAGTTTTGAACTTCGTCTACATTTAATACCTCAAATGAGCAATTGATAATTAGCTTCTGCAGCTCTGCTTGTTTCTTTCAGGAGGCTGGAGGCCTTAAAAATACATCAATGCAATTCTAGGAATTTTGATCAGTTGGAAAATCTTCTTCAGCTGCAACTACTAAAATTAACCACACTTTTCACCCAAATTAACGACATATATATACCGTCTGGGCCGAACAACGTTCATACAAACATACAAAACAGCAGGGTAACTGTAGTATACTGTTTTTCCAGATCAGAGATTGTTTGTCTTGGGCCGTTCTTAAAATAAAGCAGAGATTCTGGTGGAAAGCAAACCCATTGGGGGCCATTCGAAAGACAAAATGTTTATATGTTTTCTCTCCCCACCTCCCCTTTCTGGCTAAGAAGAGAAGTCCGAAGACCTTGACCTAGTCATAGATTTATGTTAAATATATATGCAGTACAAAGAACCAGTACTATAGTAGAGTTTTATATCACTGTCCTTTTAACTACAAGGAAAATGTACAGGCTTTATACTACATTTTTTTACAAATTCATATGAAAGTTCAATTTTTATGAAAGAGGAAATGAAACTATATTTTATTAGTCGATTATCTTGTAAGGAAAATGATAAAAGCACAACTTAAGCTCTACTTTAATCCAACTTTCCTCTTAAGTTTTTTTAAACTGCCTGTAGAGGAGAGAGAGAGAAATTTGGTCTAGAAATTGGACCAAAGTTGGGTTTAAGTTGTAGCTGTATCACACCTCCCCTAATTTTATTGAAGGCGCATTTCATGTCACCGTCGCCTACTGCCCCCAGCCACAGTTGAAGAAAATCAAACTCAAGGTTTCAGCATCTTCCACCTTGAGTTTGAGGGGAATGTTAGAATATATTGTGTGAGATTTGATATTATGAAAATATATTTGTATATATTGATTGTAATTGATAAAATCAAATCAGAAATATTCTATAGTGATTTGATTTTATCAATCATATCTTTTTGTATTCTCTCTACATCCCTATAAATAGGGATATATGGTAAATAGTCAAGCAATAAGAGCTTAGTGTAGCCATTTGAGCTTTATCTGTGGATGTAGGTTGTTGACCAAACCACCTAAAAATCCTTCTGTCTATTTTATTTTATTTTCCCATTTATTTATGAATTTCTTCAAATCACTCCTAACCAATTATTTGATTAATTTTTGTTGGAAAAAGTAGTTAGTTAAGACTATCATATGAGCGATATTCTGAGATAAAGATGTGATATATAACATTTTTATTCCAAAGCTATAAGCCTAAGCTTATGTCAAATTTTGACAATGAATCTTAGAAGTAGAGCACAAGGTACAAATTAAGTAATCGAATTCATTTTATCCATTTGAGTCTTGTTAAAATATGGGTAAAGTCCAAATCCAATCAAGCTACACCCAATTCACAATGTTCCTCCCAAATTTTCAATTGTGACAATGTCCTCCAATGCTAACAAAAAGATTAAAAAAAAAAAAAAATACCCTCATAGATTCTCAATAAGACAAAAACGTTTTAACTTTTTATTCATCTCGCGCCACTTCTCATACCATATATAGTGTTTACACCCTTAAGTTATGACTTTTTTTTTTTTTTTTTTTCTAATCCCTTAAGTTATGACTTATGTGTGGATTCTCTTGGATTTGCGGAAAACACCTGTTAAATTAAATACATGAAATATGTGTGTTATGATATGTTCTTTTTGCCGATCGTGCTTCCAATTATCTGAGTTACTTTACTTTACTTGGAATTTGGTGCTTGTTTTAACATGTTATAATTTGATTCCCCAATGATTCCTCATTATTTGTCATAAAATATATTGGAAAACGATAAACTTGAGAAGGAGGTCCAACCACCCTGGCTGGCTGGTTGGCTCAGTCAAATTGGGTGGTTCAGTCACCCGACAAACTCTTACATTTTTTTTTTTATATTATATATTTGATTTTTTATATATATCTTTAATTTTTTTAAAAAAAATTATAAATAAGATGTGTCACAATATGATTGGTACGTATTAATGATGATATTAATTAACGCATTTTGTCAACAGATCTACGTGGCTTGACACTTTAAAAAGAGAAATGCTAGATGCTCTCATAGTGTTCTCTTAGTCCTATGTAGATATTATTTCTAAAATTCAACCACTAGGCGAGTTAGGCGGTTGCATGGGGCCCCCAATTTAATAAGGCCATCAATTAACAAATATTAATACAAACAATTTTTCTAAAAAAAAAAAAAAAAAAACCCTAAACCCTAAATCCATACTCTTTAATTAAGGCATCTACTCATGGTAAAGAAGTAGTTTACAAGATGTCACAATTTAATAAGCCCTCCAATTAATGAACATAATGAAACAATTTTCATAAAAAAATAAAAATAAAAATAAAGGGAATCAAATAACAATAAAGATATTCTTATAAAAAATACAATCTATATATATATATATATATATATATATATATATATATATTGGCCTTGTGAAATGACAAACATTACCCTCAAATAGAGAAAGGAGAGGAAAGGATCAAGTTTGAAAGATTGTTTCTAACGTCTAAAATCAAATGGGAAAAGTAAATAAATAAATGCTAGACGATGGAAAGTTTCTAAAATATTTTATTCAATTACAAACTCATATCTTTATAAATTTCTCCACTTAAACTTTTCGCCTAAGGCTTCAAAATATATCGGGACGGCCCTAAATATATAGCAATTCTCCTAAAGAAGATTATACATAGAAGATTAAGGGACATAATATATAGCAATTCAGCTAACAGCACAACAGAAGATTATACATCTCTTTTATTGTCCGGTTGGCACACATTGACCTATAATTACTCGCATATTAACAACTTTGTTTCATCTTTATCATTTGAGGGTAGTTTACTAGATTTGGGGACTACTTTTGTTCACACCACAATACTATACTGAATTTGGGACCACTTTTGTTCACACGATATTAGCCTTTACACTCTGGGGACCACTTATCTTGCAACGAAAACAAACAACTTCACCAAAGCAAAGTTAGCAATAAAGCCAACAAATGCAAATACAATATAATACGACAAACAAAACAATAAATTAACATCACGTACTACAGGATAATCAAAGAAAAACACCTCTCACTAAAGCCCCAAATTACCAAAAACCCTAATTTTTTCCATCTACTTTTTTGCACGGTGCGAATATACGATTTGAAAAGGGAAAACACTTACCTCGTCCAAATAAATTATCCGCTTTGTCATTGTCGAGTGGTTGTCGCGAGATTGTTTCCGAAATGGGTGAGATGTGATCCTCGCTTTCTCCCGTGCTTCTTTCTTTCTTCTTTTGCCCTTGACGACGTGTTGTTGAAAAGGGGAAAAAGTCACTCAAAGGGAACTTTACCGATTGGCTGGGTTGGGTTGGGTTAACGGTCAAGCGTGCGCTTGGATGGAGGGTATTTTCGCGAAAATGGCAAGAAGTGATCACGCGCGTCCGACGTGATTACGTTCCGTCGACCAAAGGGGTTTGAATGACGGAATGGCCGAATTGCAAATGTTTGACAAGTTCTGGGGGGGAGAGGGAGGGGTTGGATTGCAAAAAAATTGAAACATTGGAGGTCGAATTGAAAATGACCCCAAACTTTGGGGTGGTCAAGTGTAATTTTTCCTATAATTTGATTCCCTAATGATTCCTCATTATTTGTCATAAAATATATTGGAAAATGATAAACTTGAGAAGGAGGTCCAACCACCCTGGTTGGCTGGCTGAGTCAAATTGGGGTGGTTCAGTTACTCTCCATTTGGTGAAAGGGGTCACCCAACAAACCCTTACATTTGTTTTTTTTTTTTTTTTGTTTTTTATTTTTTTTATTTTTATATTATATATTTGATTTTTTATAGATATATTTAATTTTTTTTTAATTATAAATGAAATGTGTCACAATATGATTGGTATTAATGATGATATTAACACATTCTATCAACTGGTCTACGTGGTTTGACATTTCAGAAAAAAGAAAATGCTAGCTGTTCTCCTAGTGTTCTCTTAGTCATATGTAGATATTATTTTTCAAAATTCAAGTGAGAGAAATAAAGACCATTTTCGTTTTGTTTTATTAGAAAATAATATTCACTTGAACTAGGAAGGACATCAGGAGAACGCTAGAAGAACATCTAGCATTCCCCATTTATGTTTAGATCGACCCAATCGGTAAAGAGCATCAAGTCACATAGGCCAATTTAGCATTTATCACTTAAATAATGTGTGTTCAGATCTACCCACAAATTCGTATACCCGAAAGTGACACTTGAATCCAATTCGTGAACCGAAATTGGCCCCCAGTATATTCCAACCAATGGATGATCTAAAGTTAGGCATGATTGACAAGATGGGAGCGTCCCACTTTGATTCAATATTGGCCGCTTTTTTAAAAAAGAAAAAGAAAAACACACATGCAGAGTTGATAAGGATCCAATAAACCAAAAGAAAGGCAGACGTCATTCAATATATTAAAACCCACGTAATCATGTCGATTTTAATTTTTTTTTTAGGCACATAATCATGTCAATTATCACTACAAGAAATTTGGTCATTAGCAACCAAATTATTAGCGGCGACCCCAAAGTTGCCGCTAATGAGGGGTCATTAGCGGCGACTTTTAAAAGTCGCCGCTAATGAGAGGCCATTAGCGGCAACTTTATTGTCGCCGCTAATAGCGGACGCTAAATACCAAAATAGTTGATATTTAGCAGCAATACTAATAGCGGCAACTTGTGTTGCCGCTATTTACTACCCATTAGCGGCAACATTACCAAGTTGCCGTTGTTAGGCACTCAATAGCGGCGACTTGAGTTGCCGCTATTTAAACACAATTAGTGGCAACAATCCATTGCCGCTATTATGAGCGCAATAAGCGCAACTTCAAAAGTTGCCGCTATTGGAGGATCAATAGCGCGACTTTGGTAGTTGCCGCTAATCGTCCCGCATAAAAACAAATAAAAAATACTTGGTTTAATAGCGGCAACATAAAGTTGCCGCTATTAAAGCCTAATAGCGCAACGTTAAAAGTTGCCGCTATTGGGCATTTTAATAGCGCAACTTTGGTAGTTGCCGCTAATCGCCCGCACAAAAACAAATAAAAAATACTTGGCCTAATAGCGGCAACATAAAGTTGCCGCTATTAAGGGCCTAATAGCGGCAACGTTAAAAGTTGCCGCTATTGGGCACTTAATAGCGGCAACTTTGGTAGTTGCCGCTAATCGCCCGCACAAAAACAAATAAAAATACTTTGTTTAGTAGCGCAACATATTGTTGCCGCTTATTATGTCTAATAGCGCAACTTTAAAAGTTGCCGCTATTGAGGATCAATAGCGCAACTTTATTAGTTGCCGCTAATCGCCCGCACAAAAACAAATAAAAAAATACTTGGCCTAGTAGCGCAACATTAAGTGGCGCTATTATATGTTTAATAGCGCAACTTTAAAAGTTGCCGCTATTGAGATCAATAGCGCAACTTTGGTAGTTGCCGCTATTCGTCCGGACAAAAAACAAATAAAAAAAATACTTGGCCTATTAGCGGCGACATAAAGTTGCCGCTATTTGGTGCCTAATAGCGGCAACTTTTTAAAGTTGCCGCTAGTGATCCCTCAATAGTGGCAACCTTAGTATTTGCCGCTATTTACCACCGGAAAAAAAATAATAATAAAAATAAAAAAATTAATTAATTAATTAAATTATAAATATTGGGGCAATGCTACTGACCTTACATATATAATAGAAAAGATTATTTACCAAAAATTCACCTCCAATAATATGTCATTATTTCTTTTATATTAATTATTGGTGAATTTTTTTCTATTTTCTATTCTTATTTTTTATAAAAAATCAATATTTATTTTTTCCTTTTAAAGAGAACAAATTCTCGTATTAATTATTATTGAAGTTTTCTATTTCTTATTCTTATTTAAATGTTTGATCGAACAATCGACCAATCTTGGTGAATTAATTCAATTGATCGTGATAGGATCAAATGATCGATCGATCAAGGTGAATTAGTTCGATTGATCATGATAAGAACAAATGATTGATCGAACATCCGATTGATCCTAATGAATTAGTTCGATTGATCATGATAAGAACAAATGATTGATTGAACATCTGATTGATCCTAATGAATTAGTTCGATTGATCATGATAAGATCAAATGTTCGATCAAACATCCAATCGATCTAAATGAATTAGTTCGATTGATCGTGATATGTTTAAATGATCGATTAAACATCCGATCGATCCTAATGAATTAGTTCGATTGATCGTGATAGGATCAAATGTTCGATCAAACATCTGATCGATCTAAATGCTTTAGTTCGATTGATCGTGATATATTTAAATGATCGATCAAACATCCGATCGAACCTAATGAATTAGTTCGATTAATCGTGATAGGATCAGATGTTCGATCAAACATCTGATCGATCATAATGAATTAGCTTGATTGATCTTGATAGAATCAAATGTTCGATCGATCTTACTAAATTAATTCGATTGATCGTGATAGGATCAAATTATCGATTAAACATCCGATTGATCCTACTGAATTAATTCGATTGATCGTGATAAGATCAAATGATCGATCAAACATTCGATCGATCCAGGTAAATTAGTTTGATTGATCGTGATAGGATCAAACGATCGATCAAACATTTGATCGATCCTAAGGAATTAGTTCAATTGATCACGATATGATCAAATGATCGGTCAAACATCTGATCGATCCTTGTGAATTAGTTCGATTGATCGTGATAGGATCAAATGATCAATTAAACATCCGATCGATCCTAATGAATTAGTTCGATTGATCGTGATAGGATTAAATGTTCGATCAAACATCCGATCGATCCTAGTGAATTAGTTCGATTGATCGTAATATGATCAATTGATAGATCAAACTGGATATAATTGAAGGTTTGTAAGCTTTTTATATTATCTTAGTGCCTTAGTTATATTGATCTTATATTATATTTGAATTTTGTATTATTTTATAATTAATTATAAGATAAATATCAACTTAATGATCTTTATCATAAAAATTTATTAAACAGAAATTTTTAGTTAATATTATAATAATAAAAACATATTACAAGAGAAAAATTAAAAAAACAAACATCCGATCGATCCTAATAAATTAGTTCGATTGATCATAATATGATCAATTGATAGATCAAATTGGATACAATTTTAGGTTCGATCGAACGTTCAACTGAACTGTAAGCTTTTTATATTATCTTAGTGCCTTAGTTATATTGATCTTATATTATCTTTGGATTTTGTATTATTTTATAATTAATTATAAGATAAATATCAACTTAATTATTTTTATCATAAAAATTTATTAAACAAAAATTTTTAGTTAATAGTACAATAATAAGAACATATTACAAGAGAAAAATTAAAAAAAAATTAAAATAATAAATAAATTAAAAATTAAAAAATTGTAAGTATAATTTTTTTATAAAAAAAAAAATACCTCAAATAGCGGCGACATATTGGATCGCCGCTATTTGAGATAATTAACGGCGACTACAATCGCCGCTATTGATTGTACGAAATAAAATTAGCGCCATCTCTGAAATTGGCGCTAATTTTATGAAATTTTATGAAATTTTCATACCATTGTTTTTTGTTTTCTAACTCAAAGTCCCAAAATCATTCTGACTCAAAATAAAATCACTCTCTCTCACTCTCACTCTCTCTCTCGATCTCACTCTGAGAAACAGCGAAATCAACAAGACAGGAAGAGGAAGAAGAAGAAGGAGAAGGAGAAGATAGACGGACCTAGATCGAATCGAATCGGATCCGACCCACATACGCACATCCTCCTGGTATGTACGTGGGTCTTTGTGTATTTTCGTGTTTTAGGGCTGTTTATGGATCTGGGTCTTTGTTTTCGTCCGTTGTAATTTTGAGTTGAGCTTGCATATGTTGTTTTCTTTTCTGTGAACATTGGCTTTGACGGTGAAATGATGTCTTTTTATGTGGGTATTTTATCTTTCGGCTAATTTTGAATTACCTCATATGGGGTTTCCTTGTTTGTTTTTTTCTTAATGATTATTGGTGATCTTCAAGGTGTTTCTATATTTTTGCCTGTTTTCTCAAGTGATTGTTTTGTATTAGTCGCTAATTTGAATTCAATGAGATGCTTTTCATATTCTTTCTTTTGCTTTTGGTGATTTTCTAGGTGGTGTACGTATTTGATTAATCTCCCATTTGTTCTATTGTCGTAAACGTTGTTCTTGCATGTAGGACTTCTTCTTTCTTTATTTATGCTAGATTGAACTCACTGAGATGCGTTAAGACCGGAGAGAGCCCATTGAGATATATTTAGTTTGTTTAGATATTGGGATTTCAAGGGTAGGTCCTTAGATTTTATTGTTGGCTCTAATTGAATTTCATGAATCAATTATAAAATATATGGAATCTTACTTTATTTGTGGGAGGAATGATTCATGTGTGTACTGTATCTCGTAATTTCTCAATGCTTTTTGCTCTAATCTTTGGAGATGGTTGTTCTTTTGCAAACTTGAGAGATAATAATGTTTTACCATCCTTACTTTGATGGGGCTACGTAAAAAATATGAATCGGAAGCACATGATGGTTTTCCTTTTCCTAAATGGAGGTATAAGAACCCAAGGGATACAAAGTTCCTCATGGGCGTCTGACTGTATGGAATGACATTGCCAAGTTGTGTTTTGACGGTTTTTGATGAAAGAGGCTGTTGCTAATACTCGATGTGTATCACATCTAAAGCTCTTTTTTGTGTTCTCATCATGCAAATTTGTCTACTGGCAAGGTGCAGTATTGATTTACAGAAATCCTACCAGTTTTTTTATATAGCTTAGGCTCTTATTTCATACTTGCTTGGTAAAGTCCAACATAATCATCATAATGCTGTAATGTTGTTGTACAGCATGACATTTGAGCCACCTTTGAGCACCTAATTTTGTTTCATAGGTGAGCAATGTCGATGGCCTAGATTTAGCTGCCCAATTGCATGACCAATAAGGATCAATCATGTAGAGAAAAGGTAAGCTATGGAATTCACCTTTATTTATTTTTATTTTTTTTTAAGAATTTAGTAGGTCAGGTTGGTGCCACTTTGGCAACAACGAAAAGAAAATAAAAGAATTTAAGAATTTAGTTTGGAAGCAAATAAAATAACTCTTAAGAATAAAAAGGAAATGAAATATTTATCTTTTGGAGGCATAAAAATTGCTTGATATCCGCTCAAATAAAGACTTGGAGGCGCTAGGGAAGACCAATGCCACTTTTGTTCCTCAACTGCTCTATTGCGTCTTGGGTTCTTTCAAGATGCTATGTGTTAAGTCCAGCAATATCTTTGGCAACGCTGCACTTTTTCTGTAGCAAATCGTGGGTAGTGCAAGAATAGGCTGGTCTCACACTCATACGATCACATAGTTGACATATCCATTTGGGCTTTGCTTGGCTTTTCCATGAAGTAATGGGATGATCATTGGCTCTGTTCTTGTGTGTGTTTTCTTCTTTGATAATTACTGAACCTGCATACATCTGCCACTATAGATGCTTTTCCTATAAAATCTAGATTTTGAGACCTGTTATGGTCATTTTTCCTTTATAGTTTTCTGGTGACATGTTGGGCCATATCTCTTTGTGCTTTTTGCCCTTTCTGTCCATGAGTTCTCCATAAAAATATTAGTGTGTGTTTCCGTATCTTCTTTTCTTCTGGATTTTATGGGGTTTCCTTTATTGTACGATTAGAAACTAGTAGTTATGTCAAATGGGCGTTGAAGAGGTTTCACTGAACTTTCTCAGGTAACCTTTATTTTTTCAGGAGTTGTAGTTAATGGATTCAGATAAGTGACTGCAAAAATATAATTTATATATTTTTTTTGTGTGATTTAATTATTGCAGTTGCTGGTACTTCTTCCTGTCATCGCACTTTCAGAAAGGTTTCTCTCTCTCTCTCTCACACACACACACTCACTCACACACACATTTTGTAGCAATGCAGATTATTGATTAATTGAAAGTGCCATTGATTCTGCAACAAGAGTCTGTTATGGAATAGGTTGCCTTTCCTGTTTCTTATTATTGAGTTGTTTTATGTTGTTATGCATCACTTTTTTCATAAATTTGATGTAATTAGCAAGAAGCTGAATATGAAGAGGAAGTTTCTGAGGAAGAAGGATCTCAAAAAGGATCTGAAGAAGAATCTGAAGGAAATAATGAAGTTAGTAATAATGACCAGCTGTTACTTTGATGGCTTTATTGTGCTTATGTTTTGGATTGTTTTATGGGTGTTGCTCATCAACATGATTCCATTGTCTTTTTCTCAATTAATGTTTAGCAGAAGCTGAAAGGCACTCAAGGTATTATCCAGATTGAAAATCCTAATTTGGTAAAGCAAAAGTCCTTGAAAGCCAGAGATATCGATGTAAGCTCCACCAAATTTTCTCATGCATTCTTCATTTATTAACTTATGCCAAAAATCGAAGTAATGTTTTTTCTTCCTGTGCAGTTGGGGAAAACAACTGAACTTTCAAGGCGTGAAAGGTTTGTTAATGGTCACTTTTGTTCTTCAAGAGGACATATTTATGTTCTATTTCGAAGTGGGAGTCCATATTTTTTATTTTTTATTCTAAATATATCTTTGTGGTTTTCTTTGATTCTTTTTCAGTCCTATGACACAAATCTTCTGTGGAGTACATACTTCTTTATACTTTGAACAGATTTGCATGTAAAGCAATTGTATTTATTATCAACTTTTGTGTATCATGCAGAGAGGAGATAGAGAAACAGAAAGCTCATGAGCGATATATGAAATTGCAAGAACAGGGGAAAACAGAACAAGCTAAGAAAGATTTAGGTAATAAATCATGTCTTTTAGAATTTCTAATGACCTTTTCTTTAGTGGATAAGTAAAGGGCTTCTTATAACCTTTTGGGCTGCTTTGGTTCTTTACATCTTGGTTAGCTTCCAAAATTTTATTCGTATGGTCTTTTTTTTTTTCAGTTTAGTAAACTTTTGGGAGTTGGTGGATAACTGGATATTTGAAATATTTAACAAAATTTTATAGTGCTCAATTATGGGTTGTTCATTGTTATTTTTTCATGCTGTTCTAATCCTTGTTGCCAGATGACATCAGCAATTGCGATTGAAGATGTGCGAAGAGAGGTGAAAATATTGTGAGCCTTGACAGGACATAACAATCTAGTACAATTCTATGATGCATTTGAAGACCACGATAATGTCTACATAGTAATGGAGTAAGCTTGGAACAAACTCTGCTTTTTGACATCAAATGTTTTACTGCAGCTCATATAAATAATAACTGGTTGACATGAATGATGAATTTATGTTTCTATGGATGGTTCATGAGGGCTTAATAACAATTTATTTATTTATTTACCAATATTCTTGTGCCTCTCTTAAATACAAGCATATGGAATCTGTAATTGTGGCTGACTAAATATGATTTTATAACATAGAAGTCCCTGGAATGATTGCTCACTGCATTGTACTAGACCTTCGACCTTATGGAATTTAATTCTTATTGTGAATATTTCAGGTTATGTGAAGGAGGGGAGCTTCTAGACAGAATACTTTCAAGGTAGTCATTTATTTTATTTCTTTATTTTTGTAGGTTTTTTCTCTGGGGCTTTCAGATGTGCATCACTGTAGTCGTCAACTAGTTATTCTATTACTTTTGTAGGGGTGGAAAATACTCAGAAGATGAGGCAAAGGCTGTCATGGTACAGATACTGAATGTGGTAGCATTTTGTCATCTTCAGGGTGTGGTGCATCGAGATCTTAAACCGGAGGTGGAACACTTCCCATTCTTTTCCTTTTCATGCAATTATATCATGAGATGCATACTTGAGGGTTGCATTTATTAAAAATGGATGGTTGTAGGGAATGCAAATATTGACGGAGATACTGATTTGAGAGTTTTCTAGACTAAGAATTGGCCTGATAAAGGGTCTGTTAGGAGATTTCTGGTGGGGGACCAAATGTTGCCACTCTCATTCATTGCGCTATATGCTTTGAGCTCAGTTAAGATTTGTTTTTAGCGCAATGCAATTTTGCCAAAATTATTAACTTTCAAACAGCATGCTTGCCTTTACCAAACTAAGAGAATCAAAAGTTGGTCAGTGCATGTTCAGCTGACTATGTTTTTGGGATTTTCAAAAGGCTGCTAAATGAATTTGTACATTCAAGTTGTTACCTGCATGTTTTCTTCAAATTATATGCTTGATATCATCTGAACATTAGTTACGTGACTAACCCCTCACCGTCTACTCCCATCTCTTTCTTGGTCTATTATAAACTAGTTGACAGGCCTTGTGATTTAGCAGTTAATATGTACCTTGGTATATAATTGAAAAGCTTAAGTAATTTAATATTTTGGATTGTGTATTACCATGGCAATCAAATCTTTAGCCAAAGTCATGTAACCTTTGCCAAAGAAACTTCTGTCTGCCTACCCCTGTCAAATGTAGAACAGTATTTAGGTAATAAATCATGATAAATTACTCCTTTTCACTTTTAATTGTCGGTTCTAAGTGGTGGTGTGTGTAATGTAGGTTATGGATATTATTTTTAAAGATACAGATAAAACTTGGCTTGTAAAATTATTTTTTTTCATCAAATTACAAACTGATAAGATTGTATTGTAGTTACAAATACTTTTATTACCTCCTCCTTTCATGCTTCTATGTTGCTTAAAATTGACTGAATCTTGATTGCTGATTGACTAAGATTAAATAGAAAGTTGCACTCTTCTACTCCATGAGGAGGTATATAGCTATTTGAACATGACCCTTTTTAAGTAATGTATTTTTCTTGTATTTTTCCTTTTGAATAATGTTATTTTGGAGTTTTTTCTTTCCTGGTTCAAGTGTGTAGTGTTTGCATATATATATCTGTGCTCTTTTTTTTTTTCTTTTTTTTTTTCAATAGCGGCGACCCTTAGGTCGCCGCTATTGAGTTTCTATTTTTTAATTCATTAGCGGCAACATCTAAGTTGCCGCTAATTACAAACAAATAGCGGCAACTTTAGGTTGCCGCTAATGATAGAGGAATAGCGGCAACTTGAAGTTGCCGCTATTGACCTTTTCCAATTTTTTTTTTTTTAATTTTCTTATTACAAATAGCGGCAACTATAATACTGGATAAATAGCGGCAACTATGGGTTGCCGCTAATGATAGAACAATAGCGGCAACTCCAAGTTGCCGCTATTGACTTTTTTTATTTTTATTTTTTTAATTTTCTTATATCATTAGCGGCAACTTTATGTCGCCGCTAATGACATACAAATAGCGGCAACATAAAGGTTGCCGCTAATGATATATAATAGCGGCAACCTTAGAACCATTTTGAACCATTTTTTCCGGCAAAAAAAAAAAGTATTAGCGGCAACTCTAAGTCACCGCTAATGACATACAAATAGCGGCAACTTTGAAAGTCGCCGGTATTTAGCTTCACCGTCCACTTACTACCAACCACCAAATAGCGGCCGCGAGTCGCCAGTATTTGTGAATAGCGGCAACTTTTTCCTTATTAGCGGCAACTTGGAGTCGCCGCTAATGACCATAATTTTTGTAGTGTATTCTTTCTCACATTAATGTAGATGGAATGGACGAATTGCATACCAAAATAATGAAAATTGCTGATCAGGAAGCTTTTCTTGGTTAAAAAGAATGCAAGAACATCGTGGCATTTTTGTACCAGGAAATCTTGAGAGGTGTAGTATAGAACCAGAATGTTTTGCAATGAGATTATAAGCATCTTTCAGTGTGCTTGAAATGATAAAAAAATTAGTTACCTGCATGCATGCTTTATTCCAAATGAATTGCTATGCAAGTTGGCTGCTGTCTTCCTTCTTGTTCTTTTACTAAATCAAGTTCCTCATTCCTCAATTAAATCCTAAATCCTATATTTTTACACTTCCACCGTCTATTATTCTGGTGTATCATTACAATGCCAATCAATAGTTGGTTATTTGATTCTTTTTGCTTTGATTGTGTCCTATTAGTAGACACTCAAACATAAGGAAGGTTTGACAAACCATTTTCTGGTATCTAAAAATAAGTATCAAGTTTATGATTATCTAAGCTCTCTCCCTTAGAGAAATTTTACCTTTTTTCTTGGCCAACTTAATAGTCATATATATATTTTTTCTGTCGACGCTCTCAACAAGTCTTTGATTATTCGTACTCCTCCTTATAGACATCCACTGTCAAAATTTATTAGTGTGATTAACTGCATAATCAATTTATAGGCGTTAGTATAAAACCGTAAATTAGCGGTGTTTCAAAGTATATGCTGCTGATGATTTTGGTATTACCAGCATGTATAAATAAATGCTCACATATTATCGGTGCTTTAATAAAATGCTAATAATTAACGAACAAATTATTATTGTTTTGTGTAGACATATGTAAACACCGATATTTTAGAGCATATTTGGGAATCTGTTCAGTAATTTAAAAAGTACTTTTAGGACATAAAAAATTATGCAAAACAAATATATTGGGTATGTTTGTTAAAAAACTCAAAAAAGTATGTCTTTGAATTTTTTTTGCAAAAGTTAAAAGTTATAAAAATAAAAAATAAAAAAATAGAGAGGGCAAAAATGCACTTTTGAAAAAAGTTTTAAAATGAAACTTTTTCAAAAAAGTTGTTTTTGGATGTAAAAGCTTTGTATCCCAATATAATCCCAAACACAATTCAATAGAGGCTCTTTAAAACCTATTTGTTATTGCTTTATGGATCTTAAAAAGTATTTTTAATACATAAAAATTTGTGCTAAACAGAAAGCTTGCATGATTGCTAAAAATAATTTACTTTTTTACTCTACAATTGACTAAAACACACTTAAAAAAAAAAAAAAAAAAACTTAAAAATCAATTTTCTTTTTAAAATCTATTTTTAACTTAAAAAAACTCTATTTTCTCACACAGCATGCTATTAGAAAGACTTCTTAATTCTTATACTGGTGGGAAAAGAAGTATATATACGTCGGCTAAAGGCTAAAGCTAAAGAAAACCAATCCAATCCAATCCAAGTGAAAAACCAAAAGCAAATAGCCACGTAGAAGTCAAGTGACGTCATGAGGCTACAAAGTAGCATTACGTTGTCCATACCTATTACCATGCACCTTGTTCTACTATATCAATTATTGAAATGTGATCTCACTTTACAAAGTTCTTCAGAGTATAGTTGAATGTATCTTATTTAATTTTATTAATTATAATCAATTTTAATATATTCCAATTGTTGAAGAAACTACTAATGAAATAAAAGTAAAAGCATAAATAAAATAAAAAATAGAGATAACTAATTTTTACATGGTTCATCTATGACCTACGTAAACAGATAAAACTCTCTGAGCTACATTATGCTTTTATTCAAAATGATGATTTTACAATACAAAATGATCCGTATTTACATGAATGTGGAGATAATAAAAAATGATATGATTGATAAAATCAAATCAAAATTTAATGTATTTGATTTGATTTGATTAATTATAATCAACTGTAATGATATCAAATCTCATGTAACAGATTCCACCATTCTACCAATTGTAGTGGAAAGCAAAGCCATTGGAATCATTTGAAAAGAACAAAGTGATGTGTTCTCTCCCCACCTCCTTTTGTTTTCTCTTTTGCTAAAAGAAGATTGCTGACACCGTATCTGGCCATGGTCACCGTCACGCTCCCATGACCAGATGGAGCTCATGGTCAGTCAGATATTGTAGTGCATCACACTTGATTATTGCTCTAGTCAAGCTCACATCCAACCTTTTGTTGCTACCCCCACATGATTGTTACCATTTTCAACATCTCATCAGAATTTCATGGACATAAGCTAACATTAAAATTAAAAAAATACTAGGTGCTCTTTTAATGATTAGTGTTCTCCCAGTGTTCTTCGGATCTTAAATGAATATTATTTTCTTAAAAACCAAGTGAGAAAAATAACATCAATTTTTTTTTTTTAGAAAATAATATCCACCTAAGAGCAATCTCAATGGAGGAGCCAAATTTTTATGCAAAATAGCTCATCAAAACTCACTTTTATCTAGTTTAACTAATAAATTTTTAAAGGCCTCCTACATCCGATTAGCTATAATTTTATCTATGTCATTAAAAGCCTCTTTATTGATTCTATCTTTATTTCTTTTCTAAAATTCATATTTTACTCTTTATTTTTAAATAGTAATTCGTTTAGCACAATAATTTTTGAACAATAATTTTTTAACTATAATATTTTTGAAACAGTTGTATTTTTCAACCTTTATATTTTTCAAATGTTGTATTTGCCAAGATTAAGTATGAAAACCATATTCTCATAGTAATGTCAATCATATTTATAAAATATCTTTTCATTAAAAATTGTGAAAGAATATTCTCATAATGATCTCTTGAAAAGTAGGAAAAGTTTTGAAAAAAAGAAAACAGTGAAAGAAATAATAAAAAAAAATAGCTCAATTGAAAAGTGCTGCTACATGTAGTTTTTATTTTATTTTTCTTTTCTTTTTTGCTAATCCAATAAAATATCTATTTTTCAATTTTTTTTTTAGCTAATCCAATGTGGTGGGTTTTTTTACAAATTTTATTAGCTATTTTAGATAAAAGTACTATTTGGCTCATCCATTGAGAATACTTTAAAAAACACTAAGATAACACCTAACATTCTCCTTAAAAATATGGTCCTTGCGGGTCAAAATAAAAATCATAGCCAGTCAATTTCATAATGGCACGTACAAAATCATGAGAGCAATTAAAAATTTCAAAACTTGAATAACTAAGAAAAGAATTAAAAACTCAAAATATGTCCATAAAATCCGCACAAAATCATGCTAGAGCACTCACTAGGCCACGTACACAAAATGAGCCATAAAATACGAGAGATCATGAAGGTGATAGGTAGCAATTGCCGATGACATAGAAGAGAGTCCACGAAATCACCCAAGTTTTTGGCACATTCCCGCACGTGAAGCGGGTCATCACGTGCGTTTCCTATTTCTAAAATATTACAAAAAACAATTATACGCAGAAATAGTGTCCTAAGTTGTTGAACCCAAGAAAGAGAATATAAAATAAAAAAAATATACTAGAATCTAATAAAAACTCGGGTAAAGTTTATTTAACTCCTTCAAATTACTATCTCAATGACAATTTACCCTTCAAACTATCAAAACAATAACAATGTACACACCAATGCTAGCAAAGTGACAAAATTACTCATATATAATTTTCAATAAGACAAGAATATCCTTAAAATTTGAATAAAAATTTAAATTTAGTGTTTTTATTTTTATTTTAGTAAGAGTAATTTTGTCATTTTTTTTTTTTTTAAAAAAATTGAAGTCTATTGTCATTGTTTTAATAGTTTGACAGGTAAATTGTCGCAATTGATAGTTTGAGGGGTAAATTGTCATTGAGGTGGTAGTTTGAGGAGGTTAATAGACTTTACCCTAAAAACTCTATATTTTGCCCATAAAAGTCCATGTGGCAAGATGCCACATCATTTTCTTTTTGTTGTCTTTTTTCCTCCACAAAAAAAAAATGAGGTGTCTTATTATGTAGACTTTTATGAACAAAATGTGGAGTTTTTATTAGATTAAAGCATTTCTCAAAATAAAAAGACAAACAAAATAGATCAAAACAAATTAAAAAAAAAAAAACTTGTATATATTGGCCTCCACGTTGGATTTCGTAATTATTTATTTATTTTTTACCCGAAAGAGAACAGAGGAATGTATATATATTATACGAGGTTTTTTTAAGATATTAATATTTTTATATGCAGCTATGAAATGAAAAAAATCAAAGAGTGCAAGTGATCAACTCACAGAGATAGAAACTAATTTTCCTTGGTTTAAATGGAATTTGTTTTTTAATAATTTGATATTATAATTATTTTTAGAAAGTTTTTGTTTTTTCCTATTTGTAATTAAATTGTAATGTCCATGAGACTATGCCACTTTGACAATTTAGTATTTTTTACGAAGAATTGCATATGGCGAGTCATGGGTTTAGTTTAATTTTTAATTGACTCAAGGTCCTCAATAAACAAAAATAAATTAAGGCAGGCGTCGTTGTCATTCAATTAATTTATTGAAACCCAGCCACGTACTCATGTTTATTGTTAATTTCTCACAACGACTCGACCAGAACAAGAAAAGTAAAAGTAAAGCCACTTAAACCATAAAAATAATATTATAGATGGAATGGACAAATTGGAGACCAAAATAATGAAAATTTCTGATGACGAAGCTTGTTGCTTAAAAAGCAAGAACATGGGGGCTATATTTTTGTACCAGGCAATCGTGAGGGGCACTATATATAAAACCAGAACCCTTTTGCAACGAGATGACAAGCATCTTCAGTGTGCTTGAAATGATAGAGAATTTCAGTTAAATTAGTTACCTGCTTTGTTCATGATGGTAAGCCATAGAAGAAAAGTCAACTGTACTATATTGTCTGCAAGTTGGTTGCTGTCTTCCATCTCGTTCTTGTACATACTCTTGTTGTTTTCCTGTGGTGTGGATTATTGCTATGCCATGGCCAGAGATACTCTGAAGCAGGGCGAGTGGATTACTGACAATGGAGAAACCCTTGTCTCCGGTGGAGAAACGTTTGAACTGGGATTCTTTGCTCCTATCAGAAGCTCTAGCCACAAAAAATTCGTTGGGATTTGGTACAAAAAGGATCAACGAACAGTTGTGTGGGTTGCCAACAGAGACAGCCCTGTACTCAGCGGTTCCACTGGAACTTTTGGAATCGCAGAAGATGGCAAGCTCAAGGTTTCGGATACTACGGGAAAAGATTATTGGTCCACGTTTCTCGATTCCTCGTCTACAAGACGATCTGTGCAGCTCATGGATTCTGGAAACCTGGTGTTCAGCGATGGTGATGATCAGTTGGCGAAGGTTCAGTGGGAGAGCTTCAAAAATCCAACGGATACTTTTCTTCCAGGTATGGACATGGATGAAATCCTGTCATTGACTTCATGGATACGCGATGGTGACCCTGGCAATGGGAGATTCTCTTTTAATCTAAGTCAAGTAGGAGAGAGCAAATACATTATCTCACAAAAGGCAGTTTTTAACGGGAGAGAACGGATTCCAGGTAAGTTATACAGGATAGACGAAATTCCTCAAGTCATAGCCTACTTATTGTCAAATTTCAACAGCAGCGTCATCCATGCTACAACATCGAAGCCTTTTCTCCAAAATTCAACACACAGGCTGTTTTATTATAATTCCACTGATTATAATTCCACGAGGTTGATTATGAACTACACTGGGGTGTTAGAGTATCAGATCTGGGACAGCGGTCATTGGAATTTGATATGGTCGGTGCCAGAAGAAAAATGTCTCATTTATAATGCTTGTGGGAACTTTGGCAGCTGCAATATTAACGATAGGAGAGCGTGCAAGTGTTTACCGGGGTTCAAGCCTAGTAACCAGGAGAATTGGAATTCTGGAGATTTTTTTGGTGGGTGCACTAGAAATCCGACATCATGTGGGAAAAGCGACACATTTTTGAACTTAAAGATGATGAAAGTGAGTGATCCAGATCCACAGTTCGTGGAAAAAAAATGAAACAGAGTGCAGAAAGTATTGCCTTAATAACTGCCAGTGCCAAGCTTATAGTATTGGTAAAGACTTGTGCTGGATTTGGACAGAGGATTTAAGCGATCTGCAAGAGGAGTATGCAAGCGGTCGTAACCTCTCTATCCGCGTCGCAAAATCTGACATAGGTACTCCTTTTACATATTCGAATGTGCTGGAATTAACTCAGTAGCTGAATTGCACCCATAGACACTGATTTGGCTAATTAATATATATGGAAAAGGAAGTGCGTGCTAGTATGGAGTTCTAAATGCAGAGCACTAGTCTTTCTTATAGTGCTTGACTATGACATTACGTTACCCTCAAATCCATTGTTCTACCTAAATTTTGTTAGACAATTTCAGAAATTAACATTGCCTCTACATAATCACCTCTAACCCTTGGGCTGTCACCGTATTTACAGAAGTATTTTACATGTCAAGCACCTCACTACCATGTTATAATGCTAGACAGGTTTATAACATGGCCTAAAGCTCATTTTTCAATGTATAATTACTGTTCCATACTTTATTTCTTTGCAGAATCAACCACAAGGAACTGTGAACCTTGTGGCACAAACCTGATCCCTTATCCGCTAAGCACTGGACCAAATTGTGGTGACCCCATATACTTCAGTTTCGATTGCAACTATTCCACAGGCCAGGTTAGCTTCAAGACGCCCAATGGCAGCTATCGAGTTGCGCATATCGATCCAAGTACACGAAAATTTGTCATCCAACACAGATATGGGAGATATGATAGAAATTCAGGAGGGAATCTGCAGCGGATCAATCCGTTTATCTTGGATAGTACTGATTTTGGCAATAATTTTACTGAAGTTAATATAGAAGAAGTCGAAATTAGTTGGGAACCCCCAAAGGCCCCAACCTGTAATTCATCCAGAGACTGTAAGGATTGGCCAAATTCAACTTGCAATGGAAAGAAGAGGTGCCTTTGCAACCAAAACTTTCGATGGAATGGATCCACTTTAAATTGTACTCAAGGTTAGGATGCTAATCATATATATATACAGTACCTCTGGAAGATTATGACTGCTCTGTTATTGAAGAAAGACCAGTGCGATGGTGGATGATTCTGTGCTAGGACCCCTGATGAACTGAGCACATATCTTGCTTTCAAAAAGTGTTCTTTTACTTTATGCATCATCACCTCTAATTTACGTAGAAATTGGGAGGTGTTTCCTAGAATTTTCAAAATCATCTTTAGCAATATCATGATCACCTTGCCCTAACAATAGATATTATAATTGCAAAAATGATCCTCAACAATATATCTTGAATTTTATTTATCATCATTTGATTTAGCCATTGGAGCTTGTTCACTTTCATAAACATAACGGGTGTCCTATTTCTTTCTTGTAGAAGGTTATCTTCCTTCGTCGTTAGAAGAGCCTTCAAAAAGAAAGAAGGCCGGGTTGCCTTTGAGTGTTGTGGTATCTCTTATAAGCGTGTTTGCTCTCACATGTACCATTACTTGTGTATTTGTATGGAGAAAAATGATGGCCAAGAAAGAAGGTAATGGCTTTTCATAATGCACGCCGTGCACGGTCTGAGGTTTTGTCCCTTTGAATTAAAATAATTCTAATTATCCTTTCGTGTCATTATATCTAGCTTGTAACTAATATATATGGTTATCTTCGAATCTCAGAAAACAGAAGAAGTGAAGAAAGAAATCGAGTACTTCGCACATTAGACCATGAAAGACATCTCAAAGACTTGATGGGCACAAGTGAGTTCAAAGAAGGTGAAAAAGGCATAGATGTACCATTTTTTGATTTGGAAAGCATTCTATTAGCTACAAATAGATTCTCTGATGCCAACAAGCTCGGACAAGGGGGATATGGGCCTGTATACAAGGTAATTTCATCAACATTAATTGTTGTAGTGGTCATGTAAACTAGTTTTTGGTTATTGGTAACGTTGTGAGTATGGTGTCTTAGGGCATATTTCCAGGAGGTCAAGAAATTGCGATTAAAAGACTCTCAAGTGTCTCGGGACAAGGCTTACAAGAATTTAAAAATGAGGTGGTGTTGATTGCGAAACTTCAACATAGAAATCTTGTTAGACTTCTGGGATATTGCACAAAAGGAGATGAAAAGATTTTACTCTATGAGTACATGCCCAACAAAAGCTTAGACTCATTTATATTTGGTTGGTCTCTAAACTGAATTCCTAATATCTTGCAGTGCTTGATAGTCTATATATCTCTTGTTTGAGTAAAAGTTTGTTTGTTACTGTTGCTAAAACTATAATTTGAATGGAAAATGGAAAACTTGCAAGATCAAAAGCTAAGCATGTGCTTGGATTGGGAAATGCGCATCAACATCATTTTGGGAATAGCTCGTGGGCTTGTTTATCTTCACCACGACTCCAGATTGAGGATCATTCATAGAGATCTGAAAACCAGCAATATTCTTTTAGACGATGAAATGAACCCCAAAATTTCTGACTTTGGCTTGGCAAGGATTGTTGGAGGCAAAGAAACCGGGGCAAATACAACCAGAGTAATTGGAACTTAGTAAGCACAATTTTCAATCCCAAATATTATGTTTAAACAAAGAATATACAATAAGTGCATACCTTATCTACTAATAAATATTGGCATGCAGTGGCTATATGTCTCCGGAGTATGTAATAGATGGACTTTTCTCAGTTAAATCCGACGTTTTTAGTTTTGGTGTAGTTCTACTTGAGATTATAAGTGGAAAAAAGAATACGGGATTTTATCAGTTAGAACTAGCCAGAAGCCTTATAAGTTATGTAAGTGTGTTTAATTTTTCGTAATCACCATTTTTTTTTTTTTTTTTTTTGAGTCATTTTATATGTCATTCCAATTATGATTTTAAAATTGTCACAGGCGTGGAGATTGTGGGGAGAAAACAAGGTGTTGGATTTAGTGGACCCGGCTTTACATGAAGTTTGCAATGCAAATGAGTTTGTAAAGTGCGTAAATATTGGACTCTTATGTGTACAAGAAGACCCAAATGACCGTCCCACCATATCAAATGTTATTGCTATGCTTGACAGTGAAGCTGCAACAATTCCAACTCCAAAAGACCCTGCATTTGTTCCATGGAGAGACCTTTCTAGCCAAGCTACTTCTTCTAGTAAACCAGACACATATACGGAATCAACTTGTAGTTTATGAGGAAGATGACAATGGATGATACCAGCGCAAGTTCTTGTGAGTCTTTTATGGTCAAGTTTACTATATGAATTTTTTTTTAGTAGAAGTTTTAGAGTAAAAATAAATCTGGAATCTATGAGAGGAGCTTGCACATCCATGGGATAAGATTTGTTTTCTAGTCAAGGAGACTGCACATCCATTTTTCAGTAATGTCAATGAAATTGACACCAGGAAAAACATTTCATCCGATTAGATATATGTAGTGTTTGTCCGATATGGGTTTAAGGTTTATGTATGTATATGTAATATTGGCATACATATATATAGGCCCATTCTCTACAGTATTCAGTGTGATTCAATATACAATCTTATTCTCAACATGGTATCAGAGCACATGTTCTGAATCACCGTTCTTAACTTTATTAATTTTCTAGCATCCTCTCCAATTTTTTTTCGGCTTTGATTTTCAGCAAAGGCCATCTCTCTATCTTTTTTGGTTCTCTCTCTTACTGTCATCATTTTGAGCTTTTGACTGCATGACTTGAAACCTCGGAAGACAACTGTTCCAAAGTCACCGAGTGCATCCTCATTGAAGATTCCATGCATGTGCCACCGAAAGGTACCGTCATTCTGCCATGCGCCACCACCGTCATTCGATTAACTTGGTTGCCTGCCGGTCCACAAATTTGCCATTGGCCATCATAGATCCGTCAAGACCTCTGCCAATGCACCCCTACGTGCCAATAGTTCCTTTGCACGTGATATTCATGCTCCAATGATTTTGATTTTACTATTAAATTAAAACAATTTTTTGTAGTTTTGGAGGGGGGACATTGTCCTAATTGAAAGTTTTTGGAGGACATTATCAATTGGATAGTAGTTTAGGGGTGGAGCTTTGAATTTAATGAATTCCTCTATAACCTTTCTTTTTTAATTTTTCATTAGTATTATTTATAATTTTTGCTATTCTTTTTTAAGCATTTTCAAAAAAATAAAATTGAAATTAAATTATAATGTAGTCATTGAAAGAAGCATGACAGTTAAAAGATGAATAGTTAAATTGTAAGCCAAAGCAACCTTCTTAAGTCCACCCCGGGTAGATCTGGGGTGGCCTTCCCACCCCCAACGAGGGGTGGCTGCTGCCCTCTATTTTTTTTTTTTTTTTAAAATGAGGGGTGGATGCAGCCCTCTAATTTTTTTTTTTTTTTTTTTAAAAAAATTATTTAAATTTATTTTATTTAAAAAAATAAAATTAATTTGATTTTTTATTTTATATATATATTATAAATTTTTTTAGGGAAATTTTTTTATTTTTTAAAGATTAAGAACGCGTGAATAGTACAAAACATCCCCTTCTAAAAGGGGATTTGTATTGTTCACACATCCCCTTTTAGGGACATTTTTCACTGTTTAAACATTCTTAATTTTAATTCTAGTCACTTTATTTGTAACATTTGCAAAATGTCCCTATTTGAGCGTCCCTAATTAAATAGAGACATTTTTTATGCCTTAAAATATCACCTTAAAAACGTCCCTAATAAGTTTTTTGGTAGCGAGTCGATAGATAAGCGTTATCCCTAGAGAAAAAAAATTGTTAAGTAGTAGTAAACAAAAAATAATGATATTACCTCCACGATAACAAAACAATTTAACATTTTCAAGGGTTTTAAGATGACTATAATTGTTAAATAAGCCTAAACTTTTCAATGGTTTCATTGGTCATAATAGAATCATAATTTGTACTATGGTAAATGGTAATCTCTTTCTCTTTGAGTTTTCAACTTAGCTGAACATTTTTTTAAAATTTTTTAAAATTTTTTAATTTTTTTTATAAATGTATCGAAAGAAACAAAAAAATTAGGTCATCAAAATCATTCTGTATTTATAAGATTCTTTATTCTCAAGATAATTGTCCACCGTTCGATCTGTTGCTTATGTTGAAATTTGTTTTCGCAATGGATATGGCACACCTCATCACCTCAAGTCAAGTTGCTACAAAGCAATGTTTGAGCCACATAAACGTGATGGGAAGGCTAATGCTAAGGAGCACCACATTTTTTTTTCTAATATATATTACAAATATATATGTCATGCAATATCACTATGTAGGGTGTCCTGATCAGGAAGTTAACAAAGGATTTGAATAGTCGCTATTACTTATTGCACACCACATAAGTTGCCTTTGAATCCATCATTAACTTAACCACCGATAAACACCTTTCGTTATTATTTTTTTTTTGGAAAAAATGTAAAAAGGCGCCCCAAACTATTCTAAACAGCAAATCGTTTAGTTGGTTCAAAAAATATGACCCCAAAACGACAAGTTGTTTAGCTAATATGAAAAATAAAATAAAATACAAAAGCATGAAAAAATAAAATGAGAGAAAATAAATTGGTTGAAAAAAGGCCCCGAGTGGCTTAAATTTGGCCCATGTCACCCATCTTATGACGATTTGTTAGTCCAATTATTTGGTTTATTGTTGGTTTTGATGTTAACCCATGCCTATTTTCGACCAATTCTTCGCCCTTTTATCGGCCCAATTCAGCTATATTCTTTGGCACATGGTTGGCCTTTGTTCTACTGTGGCCCATTATCAATCTGTTAGTGTTGGCTCAGTTTTTTGCCCATTTCCAGCCGGCAATGGTTGCCACCATATCTGGCCATGGTCACCGTCACGCTCCCATGACCAGATCGAGCTCATGGTCAGTCAGATATTGTAGTGCATCACACTTGATTATTGCTCTAGTCAAGCTCACATCCAACCTTTTGTTGCTACCCCCACATGATTGTTAGGTGCTCTCTCGGTTACTAGTGTTTTTCGGATCTAATGTGAATATTATTTTCTTAAAAACCGAGTGAGAGAAACAACATCAACTTTTTTTTTCTTTTTAAAAAATAATATCCACCTAAAAAACACCCAAATAGCACCTAACATTCTCCTTAAAAACATGGTCCTTGCCGGTCAAAGTAATAACCATATCATAGCTAGTCAATTTCGTAATGGATTAGAGCAATTAAAATTTTCAAAACTTGAATAATTAAGCATGTGCGGCAATAAAATATCAAAGATCAATTGCCGATGACAGAAGAGATTCCACGAAATCACCCAAGTTTTTGGCACATGCGCGCACGTGAAGCGGGTCATCACGTGCATTTCCTATTTCTAAAATATTACCAAAAAAAAAACAATTATACGCAGAAATAGTGTCCTGATCAGTTGTTGAACCCAAGAAAGAGAATATAAAATAAAAAGACAAACAAATAAAAAATAAAAATAAAAAATCTTGTATTGGCCTCCACGTTGGATTTCGTAATTATTTATTTATTTATTACCCAAAAGAGAACAGAGGAATATTGTAGATCACACTGCCTTTCATTTTGGGATGAATTTGATGTTTTCAAATTTTTTAAAATATGAGGTTTTCAGATTATATTAATTAGATATAATGGCATAACATGAGACTTAAACTTACATTTATCAATTATGGGCTGAAAAATTAAAATTAGATATGGTCTGATGAAGGTCATGCATGTTAATAAAATCGTTCTGCCAAAATAATAATAATAATAATAATAATAATAATAATAGTCCAAAAGACCACACACACATCTCACACCGACATAACCAACACATGTAAACCCTCCATACAATACTCGTGTAAAGCACCACCCTCCATCAAACTTCACTCCAAAAACTCAATCCAACAAACCAAGTCTTAACACTTTCAACACAAAAAGGCTTAAGCTTTAACGCATGATAACCGAGACAAAGTTAAAGAAAACTTAATTATCCTTCTCCTAGAAGAAAATTCCCCTTATTTAGGCGTATTTTAGTCATGGGCTTATATACTTTAATTTATAATTGACTCAAGGTCCTCAAGAAGCAAAAATAAATTAAGGCAGTCGTCGTTGTCATTCAATTAATTTATTGAAACCCGGCCACCTACTCATTTGTAATTGTTAATTTCTCACAACGACTCGACCAGAACAAGAAAAGTAAAAGGAAAAGCCACTTAAACCATAAAAATAATATTATAGATGGAATGGACAAATTGGAGACCAAAATAATGAAAATTTCTGATGACGAAGCTTGTTGCTTAAAAAGCAAGAACATGGGGGCTGCATTTTTGTACCAGGCAATCGTGAGGGGTACTATAGAACCAGAACCCTTTTGCAACGAGATGACAAGCATCTTCAGTGTGCTTGAAATGATAGAGAATTTCAGTTAAATTGGTTACCTGCTTTGTTCATAATGGTAAGCCATAGAAGAAAAGTCAACTGTGCTATATTCTCTGCAAGTTGGTTGCTGTCTTCCATTTTCTTCTTCTTGTTTTCCTGTCGTGTGGATCATTGCGATGCCAGAGATACTCTGAAGCAGGGCGACTGGATTACTGACAATGGAGAAACCCTCGTCTCCAGTGGAGAAACGTTTGAACTGGGATTCTTTATTCCTATCAGAAGCTCTAGCCACAAAAAGTTCGTTGGGATTTGGTACAAACAAGATCAACAAACAGTTGTATGGGTTGCCAACAGAGACTACCCAGTACTTAACGGTTCCGCCGGAGTTTCTTTTGGAATTGCACAAGATAGCAAGCTTAAGATATGGGATATCAATACTGGAAACGTTTATTGGAGTGTAGGTGATGAGAGTTCTCGGTCTACAAGACGATCTGTGAAGCTCTTGGATTCTGGAAACCTGGTCTTAAGGGATGATCAGTTTGGAAACAGTCTGTGGGAGAGCTTCCAAAATCCAACGGATACATTTCTTCCAGGTATGAACATGGATGAAGAGCTGAAGCTGACTTCATGGATAGGTGATGGTGACCCGAAAAGTGGACAATTCACGTTTATGCAAGATCAAGAAGGAGAGGACAAATACGTTATCTCAAAAAAGGCAGTTTTGAACGGGAGAGAACGGATTCCAGGTAAGTTATACAGGATAGACGAAATGCAACAAGACGTAGCCTACTTATTGTCAAATTTCAGCAGGAGCGTCAAGCCTGCAAAATTGCCCTCCTATCTCAAAAATTTCACAAGGTTGGTGATGGATGACAATGGGCAATTAAAGTATCTGACCAGGGAGAATCAAAGTCATCTTTGGTCTTTGAAATGGAAATGGGGGATGCCAGATGACAAATGTAGCTGTGGGAAATTTGGCATCTGCAATATTAAGGATACGATAGCATGCAAATGTTTGCCGGGGTTCAAGCCTAGTGACCCGAAGAATTGGAATTCTGGAAATTTTTCTGATGGATGCACCAGATATTCGACATCATGTGACGCGAATGACACATTCTTGAGCTTAAAGATGGTGAAAGTGAGCGAACCAGACTATGAATATTTCAAGGTTAAGAATGAAACAGATTGCATAAAGTATTGCCTTGAGATCTGCCGGTGCCAAGCTTATTCGTATGAGGCAGCTAAAAACAGCAGCCAAGGAGGTGAAACCACTACTAGTAGGGACATCTGCAAGATTTGGACCGAGGATGTAAGCGATCTGCAAGAGGAGTATGCAAGCGGTCGTAACCTCTCTATCCGCGTCGCAAAATCTGACATAGGTACTCCTTTTACATATTCGAATGTGCTGGAATTAACTCAGTAGCTGAATTGCACCCATAGACACTGATTTGGCTAATTAATATATATGGAAAAGGAAGTGCGTGCTAGTATGGAGTTCTAAATGCAGAGCACTAGTTTTTCTTATAGTGCTTGACTATGACATTACGTTACCCTCAAATCCATTGTTCTACCTAAATTTTGTTAGACAATTTCAGAAATTAACATTGCCTCTACATAATCACCTCTAACCCTTGGGCTGTCACCGTATTTACAGAAGTATTTTACATGTCAAGCACCTCACTACCATGTTATAATGCTAGACAGGTTTATAACATGGCCTAAAGCTCATTTTTCAATGTATAATTACTGTTCCATACTTTATTTCTTTGCAGAATCAACCACAAGGAACTGTGAACCTTGTGGCACAAACCTGATCCCTTATCCGCTAAGCACTGGACCAAATTGTGGTGACCCCATATACTTCAGTTTCGATTGCAACTATTCCACAGGCCAGGTTAGCTTCAAGACGCCCAATGGCAGCTATCGAGTTGCATATCGATCCAAGTACACGAAAATTTGTCATCCAACACAGATATGGGAGATATGATAGAAATTCAGGAGGGAATCTGCAGCGGATCAATCCGTTTATCTTGGATAGTATTGATTTTGGCAATAATTTTACTGAAGTTAATATAGAAGAAGTCGAAATTAGTTGGGAACCCCCAAAAGCCCCAACCTGTAATTCATCCAGAGACTGTAAGGATTGGCCAAATTCAACTTGCAATGGAAAGAAGAGGTGCCTTTGCAACCAAAACTTTCGATGGAATGGATCCACTTTAAATTGTACTCAAGGTTAGGATGCTAATCATATATATATACAGTACCTCTGGAAGATTATGACTGCTCTGTTATTGAAGAAAGACCAGTGCGATGGTGGATGATTCTGTGCTAGGACCCCTGATGAACTGAGCACATATCTTGCTTTCAAAAAGTGTTCTTTTACTTTATGCATCATCACCTCTAATTTACGTAGAAATTGGGAGGTGTTTCCTAGAATTTTCAAAATCATCTTTAGCAATATCATGATCACCTTGCCCTAACAATAGATATTATAATTGCAAAAATGATCCTCAACAATATATCTTGAATTTTATTTATCATCATTTGATTTAGCCATTGGAGCTTGTTCACTTTCATAAACATAACGTGTGTCCTATTTCTTTCTTGTAGAAGGTTATCTTCCTTCGTCGTTAGAAGAGCCTTCAAAAGAAAGAAGGCCGTTGCCTTTGAGTGTTGTGGTATCTCTATAAGCGTGTTTGCTCTCACATGTACCATTACTTGTGTATTTGTATGGAGAAAAATGATGGCCAAGAAAGAAGGTAACCACTTTTCATAATGCACTACCATGCACGGTTTGAGGTTTTGTCCTTTGAATTAAAATAATTCTAATTATCCTTTCGTGTCATTATATCTAGCTTGTAACTAATATATATGGTTATCTTGAATCTCGAAAATGAAGAAGTGAAGAAAGAAATCGAGTACTTCGCACATTAGACCATGAAAGACATCTCAAAGACTTGATGGGCACAAGTGAGTTCAACGAAGATGAAAAAGGCATAGATGTACCATTTTTTGATTTGGAAAGCATTCTATTAGCTACAAATAGATTCTCTGATGCCAACAAGCTCGGACAAGGGGGATATGGGCCCGTATACAAGGTAATTTCATCAACATTAATTGTTGTAGTGGTCATGTAAACTAGTTTTTGGTTATTGGTAACGTTGTGAGTATGGTGTCTTAGGGCATATTTCCAGGAGGTCAAGAAATTGCGATAAAAAGACTCTCAAGTGTCTCGGGACAAGGCTTACAGGAATTTAAAAATGAGGTGGTATTAATTGCAAAACTTCAACATAGAAATCTTGTTAGACTTCTGGGATATTGCATAAAAGGAGATGAAAAGGTTTTACTCTATGAGTACATGCCCAACAAAAGCTTAGACTCATTTATATTTGGTTGGTCTCTAAACTGAATTCCTAATATCTTGCGGTGCTTGATAGTCTATATATCTCTTGTTTGAGTAAAAGTTGATTTGTTACTGTTGCTAAAACTATAATTTGAATGAAAAATGGAAAACTTGCAAGATCAAAAGCTAAGCATGTGTTTGGATTGGGAAATGCGCATCAACATCATTTTGGGAATAGCTCGTGGGCTTGTTTATCTTCACCACGACTCCAGAGTGAGGATCATTCATAGAGATCTGAAAACCAGCAATATTCTTTTAGACGAGGAAATGAACCCCAAAATTTCGACTTTGGCTTGGCAAGGATTGTTGGAGGCAAAGAAACCGGGGCAAATACAACCAGAGTAATTGGAACATAGTAAGCACAATTTTCAATCCCAAATATTATGTTTAAACAAAGAATATACAATAAGTGCATACCTTATCTACTAATAAATATTGGCATGCAGTGGCTATATGTCTCCGGAGTATGTAATATATGGACTTTTCTCAGTTAAATCCGACGTTTTTAGTTTTGGTGTAGTTCTACTTGAGATTGTAAGTGGAAAAAAGAATACAGGATTTTATCAGTCAGAACTAGCCAGAAGCCTTATAAGTTATGTAAGTGTGTTTAATTTTTCGTAATCACTATTTTTTTTCTTTTTTTTTTGAGTCATTTTATATGTCATTCCAATTATGATTTTAAAATTGTCATAGGCGTGGAGATTGTGGGGAGAAAACAAGGTGTTGGATTTAGTGGACCCGGCTTTACATGAAGTTTGCAATGCAAATGAGTTTGTAAAGTGCGTAAATATTGGACTCTTATGTGTACAAGAAGACCCAAATGACCGTCCCACCATATCAAATGTTATTGCTATGCTTGACAGTGAAGCTGCAACAATTCCAACTCCAAAACACCCTGCTTTTGTTCCATGGAGAGGCCTTTCTAGCCAAGCTACTTCTTCTAGTAAACCGGACACATATACAGAATCAACTAGTAGTTTATGAGGAAGATGACAATGGATGATACCAATGCAAGTTCTTGTGAGTCTTTTATGTTCAAGTTTACTGTATGATTTTTTTTTTTTTTTTTGAGTAGAAGTTTTAGAGTAAAAATAAATCTGGAATCTATGAGAGGAGCTTGCACATCCATGGGATAAGATTTGTTTTCTAGTCAAGGAGACTGCACATCCATTTTTCAGTAATGTCAATGAAATTGACACTAGGAAAAACATTTCATCCGATTAGATTATATGTAGTGTTTGTCCGATATGGGTTATGTAAGTATGTATATGTAATATTGGCATATATATATATATATATAGGTCCATTCTCTACAGTATTCAGTGTGATTCAATATACAATCTTATTCTCAACATGGTATCAGAGCACATGTTCTGAATCACCGTTCTTAAATTTATTAATTTTCTAGCATCCTCTCCAATTTTTTTTCGGCTTTGATTTTCGGCAAAAACCATCTCTCTATCTTTTTTGGTTCTCTCTCTTACTGTCATCATTTTGAGCTTGTGACTGCATTACTTGAAACCTCGGAAGACAACTGTTCCAAAGTCATTGAGTGCATCCTCATTGGAGATTCCATGCACGTGCCGCTGAAAGGTACTGTCATTCTGCCATGCGCCACCACCGTCATTCGATCAACTTGGTTGCCTGCCGTTCCACAAATTTGCCATTGGCCATCACAGATCCGTCAAGACCTCTGCCAATGCACCCCTACGTGCCAATAGTTCCTTTGCACGTGATATTCATGCTCCAACGATTTTGATTTTACTATTAAATTAAAACCATTTTTTTGTAGTTTTGGAGGGGAGACATTATCCTAATTGAAAGCTTTGGAAGAACATTATCAATTGGATAGTAGTTTAGGGGTGGAGCTTTGAATTTAATGAATTCCTCTATAACCTTTGTTTTTTATTTTTTCATTAGTATTATTTATAATTTTTGCTATTCTTTTTTAAGCATTTTCAAAAAAAAAAAAAAACAAAATTGAAATTAAATTATAATGTAGTCATTGAAAAAAGCACGACAGTTAAAAGATAAATAGTTAAATTGTAAGCCAAAGGAACCTTCTTAAGTCCACCCCCGGGCAGATCCGGGGTGGCCCGAAGGCCAACCCCCACCCTCAACGAGGGGTGGCTGCTACCCTCTAATTTTTTTTTTTTTTTTTTTATTTATTTATTTTTTTAAATGAGGGGTGGCTGCAGCCCTCTAATTTTTTTTTTTTTTAAAAAAATTATTTAAATTTATTTTATTTAAAAAATAAAATTAATTTGATTTTTTATTATATATATATATATATATATATATATATTATAAAATTTTTTAGGGAAATTTTTTAATTTTTTAAAGATTAAGAACGCGTGAATAGTACAAAACATCCCCTTCAAAAAGGGGATTTGTATTGTTCACACATCCCCTTTAGGGACATTTTTCACTGTTTAAACATTCTTAATTTTAATTCTAGTCACTTTATTTGTAACATTTGCAAAATGTTCATATTTGAGCGTCCCTAATTAAATAGACATTTTTTAGCCTAAAATATCACCTTAAAAATGTCCCTAACTCTAAGTTTTTTTGTAGTGAGTCGATAGATAAGTGTTATCCCTAGAGAAAAAAAATTGTTAAGTAGTAGTAAACAAAAAATAATGAAATTACCTCCACGATAACAAAACAATTTAACATTTCCAATGGTTTTAAGATGACTAAAATTGTTAAATAAGCCAAAACTTTTCAATGGTTTCATTGGTCATAATAGAATCATAATTTGTACTATGGTAAATGGTAATCTCTTTCTCTTTGAGTTTCCAACTTAGCTGAACAATTTTTATTTTTTTTATTTTTTTTATAAATGTATCGAAAGAAACAAAAAAAATTAGGTCATCAAAATCATTCTGCATTTCTAAGATTCTTTATTCTCAAGATAATTGTCCACCGTTCGATCTGTTGCTTATGTTAAAAATTGTTTTCGCAATGGATATGGCACACCTCCTCACCTCAAGCCAAGTTGCTACAAAGCAATGTTTGAGCCACATAAACGTGATGGGAAGGCTAATGCTAAGGAGCACCACATTTTTTTTTCTAATATATATTACAAATATATATGTCATGCAATATCACTATGTAGGGTGTCCTGATCAGGAAGTTAACAAAACATTTGAATAGTCGCTATTACTTATTGCACACCACATAAGTTGCCTTTGAATCCATCATTAACTTAACCACCGATAAACACCTTCCGGTATTATTTTTTTGAAAAAAATGTAAAAAGGCGCCCCAAACTATTCTAAACAGCAAATCGTTTAGTTGGTTCAAAAAATATGACCCCAAAACGACAAGTTGTTTAGCTAATATGAAAAATAAAATAAAATACAAAAGCCCGAAAAAATAAAATGAGAAAAAAAATTGGTTGAAAAAAGGCTCGAGTGGCTTAAATTTGGCCCATGTCACCCATCTTATGACGATTTGTTAGTCCAATTATTTGGTTTATTGTTGGTTTTGATGTTGACCCATGCCTATTTTCGACCAATTCTTCGCCCTTTTATCGGCCCAATTCAGCTATATTCTTTGGCACATGGTTGGCCTTTGTTCTACTGTGGCCCATTATCAATCTGTTAGTGTTGGCTCAGTTTTTTGCCCATTTCCAGCCGGCAATGGCTGCCACCATATCTGGCCATGGTCACCGTCACGCTCCCATGACCAGATCGAGCTCATGGTCAGTCAGATATTGTAGTGCATCACACTTGATTATTGCTCTAGTCAAGCTCACATCCAACCTTTTGTTGCTACCCCCACATGATTGTTAGGTGCTCTCTCGGTTACTAGTGTTTTTCGGATCTAATGTGAATATTATCATATATATATATATATATAAAAGCCGAGTTTTGACGTAGAGAGTGCTTAGAATTACGACACGTGTCCTGAACCCATGTTTTAGAGAGTGCATATAATTGCGACACGTGGCATTATAAAGAATGAACAAGTTTTGGGCATTTAAAACCAAGAGGTTTTATTCGTAATGCATTTAATTATTTTAATGAAGAAAACAAAAGGTTCCGAAATTCTCTCTCTCTCTTTATTTGTAATATATTTAATTGTTTTAATGAAGAAAACAAAAGGTTCCCAAATTTTCTCTTTCTCTCTCTATTTTTCTTTTTATCTTCTCTTACTTTTTGTTTTCGTTTATGTCCCTTATATTCTTTTCAAATTTATATATTATTTTTATTCAAATATATATAAAAGCCGAGTTTTAACGTAGAGAGTGCTTAGAATTATGACACGCGTCGTGAACCCATGTTTTAAAGAATGCCTATAATTGCGACACGTGGCGTTTTAAATAATGAACAAGTTTTGGGCACTTAAAACCCAGGAGTTTTATTTGTAATGCATTTAATTATTTTAATGAAGAAAACAAAAGGTTCCGAAATTCTCTCTCTCTTTATATATCAATATTGTGAGACAATTAAAATGTAGGAATTTTATTTGTAATATATTTAATTGTCTTAATGAAGAAATATTATTTGTATTGAAATAAGATACATGATTTATTTGATTACATTAAATCTTGATTGAAAGACCAATTTTTTTAAAGAGTAAACCGATTTTTTAACTCATTATTTTAAAAATTGAACGGTTCATATTTTTTTTTCTCTCTCTATCTCTCTTTTTTTCCTCTCTCTCTCTCTCTCTCTCTCTCCTTTTTTTTCCTCTCTCTCCACGTCTCTCTCTCTCTCTTAATTTCAAAGAAAAAGACATCTCTCTCCCTCCACTCTCCAACATTAATATCTCTCCTCTTTTTTCTCTCCATCTCTATCTTTCTCTTTCTCCACTCTCCAACATTAACAAAAACATAATCTATTGGCCTAAAAATTCAAATTGGAGGTAATTATTCTTTTTAACCTTTTTTTTTTCCCAAACCAACAAAGTTTTAACATATTCTAATTTATATAAATTAAACTAAAATTAAAGGTCTTATCTTTTAATTCATTTGAATGTTTATGGAATTTTTTTTTTTGTCTAATTTACTCGGATTTTCAAGCATTTTTTCTCTACTTTTGAAAGCAATATTATTTTGCTTATTATTTTTTTTAATATTTGGAATTATATAGGTTTTATTTGTATTGAAATAAGATAGATGATTTATTTGATTGCATTAAATCTTGATTGAAAGACCAACTTTTTTAAAGAGTAAACTGATTTTTTAACTTATTATTTTAAAAAGTGAACGGTTCATTTTTTTTTTCTCTCTCTATCCCTCTTTTTTTCCTCTCTCTCTTTCTCTCTCTCTCTCTCTCACTCTTTTATTTTATTTTTTTTATTTTTTTTTTATTTTTTCTCTCCAAGCACTCTCATTCCACATCTCTTTCTTGAACCGGTTCATATCTCTCTCTCTCTCTCTCTCTCTCCTTTTTTTCCTCTCTCTCCACGTCTCTTTCTCTTTTTTCTCTCCAAGTCTTTCACTCTCATTCAACATCTCTCTCTCTTAATTTAAAAAAAAAAAAAGACATCTTTCTACCTCCACTCTCCAACATTAATATCTCTCCTCTTTTTTCTCTCCATCTCTATCTTTCTCTTTCTCCACTCTCCAACATTAACAAAAACATAATGTATTGGCCTAAAAATTCAAATTGGAGGTAATTATTCTTCTTAACCTTTTTTTTTTTTTTTTTTTTTTTTCAGACCAATAATGTTTTAACATATTCTAATTTATATAAATTAAACTAAAATTAAAGGTCTTATGTTTTAATTCATTTGAATGTTTATAGAATTTTTTTTTTTTTTTTTTTTTGTGTGTAATTTACTCGGATTTTCAAGCATATGTTTAAGGTTTTTTTTTTTTTTTTTTTTTTTTTTTTTTAACTTTTGAAAGCAATATTATTTTGCCTTTTATTTTTAATATTCATAATTATATAGGTTTTATTTTACGGTTTCAAAAATAATAAAAGGCAAAATAATATTAAAAATATGAATATTAAAATAAAACCTAGAATTTTCAATAGAAAATTTTATTTCTATTGAAATATAATAGGTGTCGTGCTAGCAATATCGGAGATTCATGCTAATTTTCTACCTCCATTCTCCAAAACTTGGCTTTTATCAAATATATATATAAAAGCCGAGTTTTGACGTAGAGAGTGCTTAGAATTACGACACGTGTCCTGAACCCATGTTTTAGAGAGTGCATATAATTGCGACACGTGGCGTTATAAAGAATGAACAAGTTTTGGGCATTTAAAACCAAGAGGTTTTATTCGTAATGCATTTAATTATTTTAATGAAGAAAACAAAAGGTTCCGAAATTCTCTCTCTCTCTTTATTTGTAATATATTTAATTATCTTAATGAAGAAAACAAAAGGTTCCCAAATTTTCTCTTTCTCTCTCTATTTTTCTTTTTATCTTCTCTTACTTTTTGTTTTCGTTTGTGTCCCTTATATTTTTTTCAAATTTATATATTATTTTTATTCAAATCTAATCTAATATAATATATAATAGGAGAGTTTTAGACAGGAGTCTCTAAAATTTTAACAAGTGGCATCACATATGTCTGCCACATGTCTCTTTTAGGAGAGTTTTAAACAGGAGCCTCTAAAATTTGGACAAGTGCCAATCCTGTGCATAACGGTTTCCACAATTCCATTGTCAAAAATTTTAAACGACAAAACATCGTTTCAAATTTAAATGAAACAGTGCAAGCATTCAAAACAAGTCTTATATCCCTTCCCAACCACCCTCAACCACAAACACCCTCAACTATTTAAAAAAAAAAAAAAAAAAAACGGTTGAAATAAATCATTCGAGACAAACCACTCGATCTACAATTTCATTATCATCTCTTCGTCATTGAAACCACCATTGACCCCCTCTCTCTCTCTCTGATTCTAAGGGCCTTAATTTCAGATAGGTAAGTCAATGTTTTTTATCATCATTATTTTATTATTTTATATTTCGTAAAAATTTAAATGCTACAAAGTCAATATATCGTTTGAGTGATTGCATAAACCCTAGATCTTTTAAGATTTGCTACTGGGTCAAGATTTGCTCGAAGTTATCAGTAGACTTTTCTATCGAATGTGGATTTCAAGCGACATAAAAAGTTTCAGAAACAAATAATCATTAACTGATTTGGTTTTCTTTTGAAGTATGTTTGTTTTTTTTTATTTACTTTTAAGTAGTTGGTTGGATTGACATTTTTTTTCTTTTGTTTTCCTTTTGTAAACACAGATGTTGTCGATTGATTTTTTTCCTTTTTTTGTAAAGACAGATCAATGTTGTGAATTTCATTTTTATGTTTGGCTTTAAAATGGACAAGTTTGTGAAATTACAGTATCTATACTACATTAACTATTATTGTTATTATATATTTAAAAATTCTCACCAAATATATTTAGCATATCTTGATTCTGTTGAAGCCCTTCTTTAGTGCTAACAAACCGTATCCAGCATGTCAAATTTGAGATATCACTAATGAGAATCCAAACCGTATGCATACAGAATCGGAATAGTAAAACATTCTTTTGTGATCTTTTGTTCATTCTTAATAAAAACATTCTGTTTTATTTTTATTTTTTCAAATACATCTAAAATTTTGTGCCTACAAACACAAACTTCTATTTAACAGAATGTTAAATTACCCTAATAATGTTTGGATCATATATATATATATATAAATTGTTGAAGTGTCATTTTGACACGTCAACAATTGTTGACGTGTCAAACTAACACGTCAAGAATTGTTGACGTGTCAAACTAACACGTCAACAATTGTTGACGTGTCAAAATAACACGTCAACAATTATTGACGTGTCAAAGTGACACGTCAATAATTATTGACGTGTTATTTTGACACGTCAAGAATTATTGACGTGTCAAATTAACACGTCAACAATTCTTGACGTGTTAGTATTTGACACGTCAGTAAATAATAAATCAATTATTTATTAATTTTAAAATAATATTAGATTAAATTTGACTCAAATTTACTGACGTGTAGAAAACAACACGTCAGTAAATGCTGACGTGTTGAAATCAACACGTCAGGAATTATTGACGGGTAGATTTTAACACGTCAGTAAATAATTTGTTGACGTGTTAAAATTGACACGTCAACAGTTACTGACGTGCCAAAAAAATATACTGTTTAACACGTGAATAAAATTTTGCATGCTTGAACGTTTACTATATATATATTTAATCCTTATCCACACTGCCTCATTTTTGCTTTTTACTATGATTATTTTATATCTATTCAAAATAATTTTCTAATTAAATAATTTCAAACAGATTTTCTTAAACTCAAATAATGAGCCTAAGGAAATATTTTAAAAATTATTTAATGCAAACAGAATATTTTCGCATGACTACAATTAATTCATTTATATTTTAATATAATGTGTTATTCTAGATCTATGTTATATTCTAATATAAACATCCACATAATAATGAGATTATGAACAATTGTCCCTATACATAATTTTTTTTTTTTTTTTTTTTTTTTTTTTTTTTTATATATATTTTATCTAGGTGTTCTGGGTTTTTGAATGACACTTATTTGTGTTATATTAGTATCAATATTTTAACAAGTTGCATCACATATGTTTGCCACACGTCTCTTTTAGGAGAGTTTTAAACTGAAGCCTCTAAAATTTTGACAAGTGTCAATCCAGTTTCCACAATTCTACCATGCCAAAGTTTTTAAACGGCAAAACATCATTTCAGATTTCTAAAAGTCCATCGTTGAGTTTTAGTTTCGGTTTTTCAAGTGATTTTAGTAGATAGTTCTGTCAATGGGCGTTTAATTGTCCCCTGTTTTTTTCAAGCAGATTTCTATAAGTCCATCGTTGGGTTTTAGTTTCGGTTTTTCAAGTGATTTTGAGTAGATAGTTCTATCAATGGGCATTTAATTGTCCCCTATTTTTTTCAAGTAACTTCCGTTTCTTTGGAAGATAAAAGAAGGAGAAGAAGAATAAGAATTGCCTGAAGCAAGAGGTTGTCGCAGATATCAACGATCTTTTTGGAGTAAACTATAGAATTCATAAATAGAATACGATGAGTATTGATATTTTGTGGGATATTCCGAAAACTCCTCCGGGAATGGAAAGTTGGGTGGGTAGTTGGCAAAAGATAGTTCGTTTGGTTTTGCCACAAAGAGGCAAAGCAGTCATAAATTAAGAGAGAAAGAAAAAGATGAACCATCACGTTTTGCTCATCCAACCGAGTTTTGAAGGTTTCCATTTTTTTTACTTAAAGAAATTTGGATTTTTTTTAAAAAAAATTCTTCATTTGTGATGTATATTTCGGTAGTTGTTAGTGTCAATTTGATTATGAAAATTACTCTTTTCAAATTAAACGATTTTGAACTTGGTTTAAAACTCCATATTTCACACTTTCACCAAACACCACTTCCCATCTTTTTCACATATAGAAATTTGGATTTTTATTTTTTATTTTTATTTTTTTTGTGATGTATATTTCGGTAGTTGTTGGTGCCAATTTGATTAAGAAAATTACTCTTTTCAAATTCGTCAGTTTTGGACTTGGTTTAAATTACCATGTTTCACACTTTTACTCAAACACACTACTTCCCCTTTTTTTCACGTATAGAAATTTGGATTTTTTTTTTTTTTACACCTATTCTACATTTGTGATGTATATTTCGGTAGTTGTTGGTGCCAATTTGATTAAGAAAATTACTCTCTTCAAATTCGTCAGTTTTGGATTTGGTTTAAAACACCATGTTTCACTTTCACTCAAACACCACTTCCCCTCTTTTTCACGTATAGAAATTTGGATTTTTTTTATTTTTTATTTTTTTCTATTCTTCATTTATGATGTATATTTAGTTGTTGGTGCTAATTTGATTAAGAAAATCACTCTTTTCAAATTCGAAACTGACACATTCATCCCCTTCCCAAAACTCAGTTTTGGATTTGGTTTAAAACACCATGTTTCACACTTTTACTCAAACACCAATTCCCCTCTCATTAAATGTAAGTTTTAAACTAATTGTCAGATTTACATTTCGAATGTAAGTTTCGCTTTGAACTCTCAAATATCTCTGTCTCACCCTTGACTTCGACAAATTTTCAATTTCCTTCCTTGATCAATAGAGATTCATGAGGATGTATTTTGTTTGTTAAATGTAGGTTATTTATTTTGTTAAATGTTTTTTTTGATATGTTTTTTTTTTTTTTTTCTCTAAATGTTCAGAATTTATAAAATTTATTTGTATTAAGATATAATAGGTATCACACCATGTGTTCTCGATCTCTTTCCCTGGTCGATAGATATTAAGGATCGATTTTAATCATTGTTAATTTGCAATTAGTTTATTTGATGAAATATGTGTTTATTTTTATTTATTTATTTTTAAATGTTTGGGTTATGAAATTTGCATTTGAAGGGGTGTGTTCAGTGAGAATAATAAATGATGTAGCAAAGAAGTAAATAGTCTATTTATTTTTATTTTATTTTTTTTGGTAATGTGCTTTTGATTCCATTTTTTTTCTCTCTATTTTTTGTTTAAATTTTTATAATATTTTTTACTTTTATTGTAAAAGTAGTTTTTCTTAACGTTATTTATACGAACGATTGTTGAAAAAAAAAAATCTAATTCAAAGGACTGCTTTCTATACTTATGAAAAAAAAGTATATGGAAAAGTTGATTATATTTTATTGTATTAGTATTAATTTTGATTCGGCTTTGGAAATTGTGTTTGCAATTTAAGAAAAAATGGTAAATAATGTAGCAGAGAATGCTAAATGTACATTTATTTGTTTTTTTTTATTTTTTTTTATTTTTTTTAATTTATGTAGTTTTGGGCTTCATATTCTATTTTTGGTCTTTAATTGTTGTTATAATTTTTATAAAGAGAAATGATAGAATTTATTATATTTTAACTATCTTTTAACCATTTCCATAGTAAATGGATGAATCCATCATTGAATTTGTGTAGAGTCTACATGAGTCTACAAATTTAATGATTGATATATTAAATTTGTAGGATGAGATAAGAAAAAGATGAAAAAAATATGGTTGGAAGAAAAAAAGCTCTATTTGGTTAGACTTCTTCCTATACCTTATGAATTTCATTGGTTATGTTTTTGTTTATGCTTTTGAGTAAAGAAGAAAGAGAAATGATATAATTCATTTATTTTTTAACCATGATTTAATGAAAGGTTTTTTTATTTTTTATTTTTTATTTTTTGGGATAGCCAATTAGTTAATTGACTGAGAAGGAAATTAGTTAGTGTAATTTTTCAAACTTCTCTCTTTGAAAGTATTTTAAATAAAGTTATTTTGGAAATGCAAAGATAAGGGCATGGAAAAATGACTTGAGCATTTGTGTTGTTGTAAATGGTCTCTCAATGCTTTTCTTTTTTTTTTTAAAAAAAAAAACCTTTATAGAGTTTTTTTTTTATATATATATATATATTTTGCTTCATGCTTGAAACCTTTTTTTTTTTTTTTTTTTTTTTTTTTTTTGTCTTCTGTCATTTATACATCCACTAATTATTATTATTATTTTCCGTCCTGTCATTTTTAAAAACAACCCGTGCACTGCACGGGGTACAAGCTCGTTTTCTTAAAAACCGAGTGAGAGAAACAACATCAACTTTTTTTTTTTTTTTTAGAAAATAATATCCACCTAAAAAACACCCAAATAGCACCTAACATTCTCCTTAAAAACATGGTCCTTGCCTGTCAAAGTAATAACCATATCATAGCTAGTCAATTTCGTAATGGATTAGAGCAATTAAAATTTTCAAAACTTGAATAATTAAGCATGTGCGGCAATAAAATATCAGAGATCAATTGCCGATGACATAGAAGAGATTCCATGAAATCACCCAAGTTTTTGGCACATGCGCGCACGTGAAGCGGGTCATCACGTGCGTTTCCTATTTCTAAAATATTACAAAAAACAATTATACGCAGAAATAGTGTCCAGATCAGTTGTTGACCCCAAGAAAGAGAAAATAAAATAAAAAGACAAACAAAATAGATCAAAACAAATAAAAAATCTTGTATTGGCCTCCACGTTGGATTTCGTAATTATTTATTTATTTATTACCCAAAAGAGAACAGAGGAATATTGTAGATCACACTGCCTTTCATTTTGGGATGAATTTGATGTTTTCAAATTTTTTAAAATATGAGGTTTTCCGATTATATTAATTAGATATAACGGCATAACATGAGACTTAAACTTACATTTATCAATTATGGGCTGAAAAATTAAAATTAGATATGGTCTGATGAAGGTCATGCATGTTAATAAAATCGTTCACATGTCTCTGCCAAAATAATAATAATAATAATAATAATTGTCCAAAAGACCACACACACATCTCACACCGACATAACCAACACATTTAAACCCTCCATACAATACTCGTGTAAAGCACCACCCTCCATCAAACTTCACTCCAAAAACTCAATCCAACAAACCAAGTCTTAACACTTTCAACACAAAAAGGCTTAAGCTTTAACGCATGATAACCGAGACAAAGTTAAAGAAAACTTAATTATCCTTCTCCTAGAAGAAAATTCCCCTTATTTAGGCGTATTTTAGTCATGGGCTTATATAGTTTAATTTATAATTGACTCAAGGTCCTCAAGAAGCAAAAATAAATTAAGGCAGTCGTCGTTGTCATTCAATTAATTTATTGAAACCCGGCCACCTACTCATTTGTTATTGTTAATTTCTCACAACGACTCGACCAGAACAAGAAAAGTAAAGCCACTTAAACCATAAAAATAATATTATAGATGGAATGGACAAATTGGAGACCAAAATAATGAAAATTTCTGATCAGGAAGCTTGTTGCTTAAAAAGCAAGAACATGGGGGCTGCATTTTTGTACCAGGCAATCGTGAGGGGTACTATAGAACCAGAACCAGTGTGCTTGAAATGATAGAGAATTTCAGTTAAATTAGTCACCTGCTTTGTTCATGATGGTAAGCCATAGAAGAAAAGTCAACAGTACTATATTGTCTGCAAGTTGGTTGTTGTCTTCCATCTTGTTCTCGTACATACTCTTGTTGTTTTCCTCCACGAGGTTGATTATGAACTACACTGGGGTGTTAGAGTATCAGATCTGGGACAGCGGTCATTGGAATTTGATATGGTCGGTGCCAGAAGAAAAATGTCTCATTTATAATGCTTGTGGGAACTTTGGCAGCTGCAATATTAACGATAGGAGAGCGTGCAAGTGTTTACCGGGGTTCAAGGCTAGTAACCAGGAGAATTGGAATTCTGGAGATTTTTTTGGTGGGTGCACTAGAAATCCGACATCATGTGGGAAAAGCGACACATTCTTGAACTTAAAGATGATGAAAGTGAGTGATCCAGATCCACAGTTCGTGGAAAAAAATGAAACAGAGTGCAGAAAGTATTGCCTTAATAACTGCCAGTGCCAAGCTTATAGTATTGGTAAAGACTTGTGCTGGATTTGGACAGAGGATTTAAGCGATCTGCAAGAGGAGTATGCAAACAATGGTCGTAACCTCTCTGTTCGCGTAGCAAAATCTGACATAGGTACTCCTTTTACTCCTTTTACATATTCCAATATCCATGCTGGAATTCGCTCATTACCATGTTATAATGCTAGACATTTTCAATGTATAATAACTCTTCCAGACTTTATATCTTTGCAGAATCAACTGAAAGGAATTGTGAGCCTTGTGGCACAAACATGATTCCTTATCCGCTGAGCACTGGACCAAATTGTGGTGACCCCATGTATTTCAGTTTGTACTGCAACAATTCCACAGGTGAGGTTAGCTTCAAGACACCGAGTGGCACCTATCGAGTATTGAGTATTGATCCAAGTACACGAAAATTTGTCATCCAAGTCAGAAGTGCAGGATATGATAGAAATTCAAGAGGAATTCTGCAGCTCAATGAGTCATTGCCGTTTAATAAGACCAGCTTGCTTATGGCTGATTCTGGCAACTACAGTACTGAAGTTAAAGATGAAGAAGAGATTAGTTGGGAACCCCCGCTGGAGCCAATTTGTACATCATTCACAGATTGCAAGGACTGGCCAAATTCAACTTGCAATGTAGCAAGAGATGGACAGAGCAGGTGCCTTTGCACTGAAAACTACCTATGGAATGGCTCAAATTTAAATTGCACTAAAGGTCAGGATGCTATTTCATATGCCTCTTGCCTATTTAGATTGTTCTATTAGTGAAAATCATACCACAAAGGAGGAGTTTGTCCTATATATATATATATATATTTGTCTTTTTTAAATCAATTGTGAGAATCAAACCCCAAGCTAGCTCTTTCTGACTTCTCCATTGCATTTCATCAGTGTTAGGAATCTTTTGTCCTGTTCAACTGAGGATTGTGCAGTTTTCAAAAAGTTTTCTTTTTCTTTATGTATAATCACTTCTAATTGTACATTAAAAAATGGGAGGTTTTTGGGAGAACTTTCAAATCCACTTTAGCAATATGATCATGCTTACCCTGCGAGTACTAACAATAGACATTATAATTGCGAGGATGAATCTAAACAGTATATTTGTTGGAACTTGTTCACTATCAAAAAAGAACAGTTGTTTTCAGATTTTAAATATTTATGTGAGTGTAGTCTTATTTCTTTCTTGTAGATGGTGATTTTCCTCAGCTTCCAAAAGATTATTCAAAAAAGATGTCGTTCACTCGGATCGTTATGATACCTCTAATAGCAATTTTTGTGCTCACAAGTGGAATTGTCTGTATATATTTTTGGAGAAGAAAGATCCCCAAGAGAGAAGGTAACCACTTTGCAAAATGCACCCTACCATGCACAATTTGTACTATTTTCATTTGAATCAAAATAAAGCCATGTATTAGCAGTCTCATGTAATTAGTTATCATGAAAGTGTAAGTCATATATATATGGTTGCCTTATTAACTCAGAAAACAGAAGAAGTGATGAAAGAAATCGAGTACTTCGCACATTAAGCGATGAAAGACATCTCAAAGACTTGATGGGCTCACTGAGTTTAGAGAAGAAGATGAGAAAGGCATAGATGTACCCTTTTTTTATTTCGAAAGCATTCTAGTAGCTACGGATAACTTCTCAGATGCAAACAAGCTTGGACAAGGGGGCTATGGGCCTGTTTACAAGGTCATTTCTGCAACATTAATTGGTGTTAATATTCATCTAAACTAGTTTCTAGTTATTGGTAACCTTGTGAATATGGTGTCTCAGGGAATATTTTCAGGAGGTCAAGAAATAGCTGTAAAGAGGCTCTCAAGTGTCTCAAGACAAGGCTTACAAGAATTTAAAAATGAGGTGGTGTTGATTGCAAAACTTCAACACAGAAATCTTGTTAGACTTCGGGGATATTGCATAAAAGGAGACGAAAAGATTTTACTTTATGAGTTCATGCCCAATAAAAGCTTAGACTCATTTATATTTGGTTGGTTTTTGAACTAAATTCCTAATTCCTTGTTGTGCTGATAGATTATAAGTATTTTGTTTGAGTAATGTTAATGTTACTAAAAACTTGCAAGATCAAAGACTAAGCACTAGTTTGGATTGGGAGATGCGCGTCAACATCATTTTGGGAATAGCTCGTGGGCTTCTTTATCTTCACCATGACTCTAGATTGAGGATCATCCATAGAGATTTGAAAACCAGCAACATTCTTTTAGACGAGGAGATGAACCCCAAGATATCTGACTTTGGCTTGGCAAGGATTGTTGAAGGCAAAGAAACCGGGGCAAACACAACGAGAGTAGTTGGAACTTAGTAAGCACAATTTTCAATCCCCCAACTCTATTTACTCAAAGAATATATAAGTGCCTACCTTATCCGCTAATGAATGTTGGCATGCAGTGGGTACATGTCTCCGGAGTATGTATTAGATGGACTTTTCTCAGTTAAATCCGATGTTTTTAGCTTTGGTGTAGTCCTACTTGAGATTATAAGTGGAAAAAAGAATACAGGATTTTATGAGTCAGAACTAGCCATGAGCCTTATAGGCTGTGTAAGTATGTTAATTTTTTTTTTTTTTTTGTAGTCATTAATTTCGTTTGGTTGTTCTACACTATAAAATTCTAATTTTAAAATTGTCACAGGCGTGGAGATTGTGGGTTGAAAACAAGGTGTTGGATTTAATGGACCCGACTCTACATGAAGTTTGCAATGTAGATCAATTTGTGAAATGTGTAAATATTGGACTCTTATGCGTACAAGAAGATTTAAATGACCGCCCAACCATGTCAAATGTTGTTACAATGCTTGATGGTGAAGGTGCAACATTTCCAACTCCGAAACAGCCCGCATTTGTTCAACAGAGAGGCCTTCCTAGCAAACCTAGTTCTTCTAGTAAACCGGATACCACATATACAGAATCAACTAGTAGTACTTTAGATATACATGATAATAATGCCTGATACCAATGCAAGTTATCTTGAGTAGTGGCCCAAACATTTGATATCAATTCTGGCAGAGTAGCTAAGCTGCTCGTACATTCATTGGCTTTCATGTAGTATTTTGGACCATTGCGTTTTTCATTCCTTTGCTCAGAGTTACCATGGGAATCATTCGTTTATTTGTTTGGGGCTGCCATTGACAATAGTCCATAAAGGAAGTGTACCTCGTATAGGTAAAATTTTAGGGGAAATGCTAAGTGTTCTTTAGGTGCTTTCCTGATCAATCATACATTTATTTGTTAAGGGCTCATTTGTTTCAATGTAAAATGATTTTTTTTCTTTTTTTCTTTTTTCTTTTTTTAGTGTTTGGTGCAACTGAAAATCATAGACAACATAAAATATGTACGATTGGATTGAAAAAGTTTTTTTTTTTTTTTGTAAACTGGTTTTTATTTTTTAAAACCGTAAATTATTTTTTGAGTTTGAGCTTCTGATTCTCAAATCGCTATACCACTATTAGAACACGGTTAGGCCTTCGCTAGAACCTTGCCGGGGATCCATCAGGATCCCACCAGATCTCACTGAGACACCATCGGGACCTACCAGGACCGTTGAGACTCCACTGGGACCCGCTGAGCCTAAGTTAAAAATTGATTTTTATAGGTTAATATGATTGAATAAAGGGAAAATTACTTTTTACCCCCTTGAAGTTGGCAGCGTTTTTCAATTCGACCTCCAAAATTTCAATTTTTGCAATCCACCCCCATAAAGTTTCAATTTTTTTTTCAATTCAGCCATTCCGTCAATCAAAGCCGTTTTGACTGACGGAACAGTAATCACGTGCTGTGCATGTGATCACTTATGGCCTTTTCGTACCCAAAATACCCTCATCCCTTCTAAATACACGTACGCTTGTCAATGAAGAGAAAAAGCTTCATCATCGTCAATGGGTTCCAATGGCCACTGTGAAACATCCCCATTCCTCCCTTCTTGCTTATCCTCTGTTCTATAAAACCAAAACAGAGGCCAATAATGGGATTTGTATCTCAAGTGAAATCTGGTATAACATGATTTTACCATGAAATCTTAATGCCCATAAGATCAATTTGTTCTTGATAGGCTTCCAAAGAAGAGAGGTATGGGTGTTAGGGTACGGGGATGTGAGGTTCTTGCCCTGTGTTTCAGTTGCGTGGGTCTTCCTCGAGCTTGAAGAAGATGTTGAGCACCACGTCGTCAGAGAGCTTCGAGAACACCGTGTTCATCATTGTTTTGATCGATTATTATCGGGTTTCACTTTGGATTCGAGTAGATTTAGCGAAATGGGTATGGCTTGCTCGTGAATTCGTGAGATGGGTATGGATTGCTTTTCCCCGTCGTGAATTTTGAGAGAAGTATGAGTTGGGTTTTGCAGTGTCCTTTTGCTTTTCCTTCCAACATTTTCTCAGGAAATAAACAGAGCATTAAAGCAAACAAATCTTATTTCTTGTGAATGAGAAACGAAATCAATGCCAAAAAGTGTCAGTTGAAAGTAACTTCCAACTAATCCTGAATAACCAAGAATCCAGAAAATCGAAAAAAATAAAAAGATGAATCCTTTTTGCTTTTCCTTCTTACATTTTCTCGGGAAGCAAACAGAGCATCTACAGATGCTGCTGAAGGCAAAGGGAGAAGAAACAGGGATGGGGTTATTTTGGGTACGAAAAGGCCATAAGTGATCACGTGCACCGCACGTGATCATTGTTCCGTCAGTCATAATGACTTTGACTGACGGAATGGCAGAATTGAAAAAAATTGAAAACTTTGTTGGGGTGGATTGCAAGAATTGAAACTTTAGAGTTCGAATTGACAATCGCTGCCAACTTTGGGGGCTACCACCTCAATGACAATCTACCTCCCAAACTATCAATTACGACAATTTACCCCTCAAACTACGAAAACAATGACAATTGATGCAGATCAGATCTCGTTCGCACACCCCCTGGTACTATGCTTGATCTTGCGATCGCACACATGATCGAGCACCCACCTGCGCTCAATCGCACCTGTAACTGCGCTCAAGCGCACACGGGAGGCTTTTGTTATTTTTCGCATTTTATTATTTTCTAGTCGACTTTATGTTGTTTTTTTATTAGGGTTAGGGTTTTGGGAGTCTTTATTTCATTATTTTATTAAGTTTAGGATTTTTGGGATATTTATGTCATATTTTGTTAGGTTTTGGGTTTTTGGCTATAAATATATGCTTATAGTCTCCATAGAAAATCAGTTTATATTGATTATTGATTTTGTTGGAAAAGAAACCTCGTAGTTGAGCGTTCTTCTTTCTTTTCCTTCAAAACCTAAAGAGTATCTAGTTTTTGTCAAAAAGATTTCTTAGATCATTGCTAGAATCAAGATCTAAAAGTATTTATCCGCTGCTTATTGATGTTCTTCGTAGTAGCCCATTAAGTCACACTGCATCAGTTGGTATCAGAGCTCAATTACTTTCCATGAATGGGGAGGAGCAACCGCTTTGCTGACATGAACGAGATGCACTTGCATATGAAGACAGCACGTAAGGAGCAATCGGTAATCCGCTTGCGGCACATTAGTGGTGGGCCGAACGGTTGTCGTCGCCAACCAAGACCACGATTCACGAAGGCGGAAGGCAAATCTATCGCTGAACATTAGCAATATACGGGGGATCGATTCAGAGCTATGAGGGATCAAATTGAAGACCTCACTACCCAATTATCCAACTTGTGTGGTCAACATGGGAACGGATCTAGAAACTTGTTTGTGGAGCACCGAACGCACGAACGTCAGCACCTTGCGCAAGCTAATGCCAATCGGTGGGTGAGTAGATTCGAACTCAATATTCCAGAATTCGACGGGGATCTAAAACCCGACGAATTTTTAGATTGGGTGTTGGCTGTTGAAGAGATTTCTGATTTCAATGAGGTGCCTGATGAACAACAAGTCTCTTTGGTGTACACACATTCTAGGGAAGAGTTGGTGCATAGTGGCAACAACTGAAGAAAACTGGGATGAGGCAAGGCAAATTGAAGATTAATGGTTGGGAGAAACCATTGAAATATACGCGAATCGCTTTCTTGCCCCATAGTTATACCATGGGCCAGAAGTCACAAAATTGGAGACAAAGGTCTATGACTATGACAAAGAAAATAGAAAATTCCTATAAAAAAAAAAAAAAAAGTATTTAGGGAAACATAGAGTGAGACGAAGAGTCCACGACAGGCCAATTGGACCCCTACTTGCCAACCACAAATCTATAAACCGAATCCATATTCTGTGGAGGAGGGAACAAAATCTGTGGATAAAGAGTTTCAGGAATCCGAATTCATTGATGAAGAGTTTAGACATGAAGATGTTGCAGATCCTTTGCAAGGATTTGTGGATTGGGATTCCCCACCAACCTATGATGACGATGTCAATGAGGAAGAGCCGATTGAAGGACCTTTGGCATCCGACCTAGAGGACGAGTATGAAGAGGATGGGTTTTCTCCCATGTTTGGCGGCCTCTACCCCAAAGAAGATGACCAAGAGGAAGAGTATGAAGAAGATGGGTTTTCTCCCATATTTGGCGGCCTCTACCCCGAAGATGATCAATTGGAAGAGGAAGAGCCCACGGGTAACATCGCCAATTATAAAGAGGTTGATGAAGACTTTTCAAGTGAAGTACTTAATTATAATGATGAAGGGGTTGCTTATGATGATTTCCTTGGGGTTGAAAGAATTTTAAATTCTCCTAATAATGATTGTGGTGAGTTCTATGTGGTTGAGGAGAATTATTTATTCACAAGGGCAACTACGAATAATCCGTTCTTGAGTATCTTTATGGCACGTGGAAGGGAGAAGGAACGAACGAAGAACGGCAAATCTGAAGTATTGCCAAATGATGTATGGGGCTTTCATGACAATCATCAAGGTATTTCGATGATGAGAAGCGTCACGTCTATTTTGGGATGTTTCCTTGTCTTGATCTTGAAGAAGGGCGAGTGCAATGAGTTGACTGGGCATCCGAAGGACCGTGGAAAGTGCCCGCCGAATTCGAGGACAAATTCTCTCCAACCTGGGGAGGATGATGCAGATCAGATCCCATTCGCCCACCCCTTGGTACTGTGCTCCATCTTGTGATCGAGCGCCCACCTACGCTTGATCGCACCTGTAATTGCACTCGAGCGCACACGGGAGGCTTATGTTATTTTTCCGCATTTTATTATTTTCTAGCTGACTTTATGTTGTTGTTTTATTAGGGTTAGGGTTTTAGGAGTCTTTATTTTGTCATTTTATTAGGTTTAGGGTTTTGAGGGTATTTATGTCATATTTTATTAGGTCTAGGGTTTTGGGCTATAAATATATGCTTATACCCTCCATAGAAAATCAATTTATGTTGATTATTGATTTTGTTGAATAAGAAACCTCAAAGTTAAGCATTCTTCTTTCTTTATTTCAAAACTTAGAGAGTATGTAGCTTTTGTCAATAATATTTCTTAGATCATTGATAGAATCAAGATCTAGAAGTATTTATCCGCTGCTTATTGATGTTCTTCGCTGCACCCCCCATATTAGCAAAATGACGATATTAGCCCTATAAAATTTTTAATAAGACAAAAATACCCTTAAAATTTTGAAAAAAAATTCAATTTTAGTATTTTTGTTTTTTTTTTAGTAAGGGTAATTTCGTCATTTTGTTAAAATTTGGGGTACATTGTCATTGTTTTGGTAGTTTGGTGGGTAAATTGTCTCAATTGATGGTTTGAGGAGTAAATTGTCATTATGGTGATCGTTTGAGAGAGTTAAATGAAATTTATCCTAAAATATAATAAAAAAAAATATTTGTAATTTTTGTGCGCAAAAATTCTCTTTCGGAAAAAAGTTATTGTAAAAAGTGTTTGGAATTTAACATTTTTTTTCAAATCACTAGCCTTTAAATTTAGTTAAATCACCTCTTCAGGTATGGGCCATTATTGTAAACCTCAATCCGTACACCAAGTATTTTTTAACAGGACTACGCAAGAGTGACACGTAGGCTGATATCCATGTGATATCCAAGAAGTTAAACAAAGTAGGATCCTACAAAGTATATATATTAACGTTGAGTAAGCGCCAAATAACTTTGCCATATCAGTTCAAAAAGGTCACATCATATGCTAATGCTCTGCAACTTTATCAAATAGCTGTTTCAAGCCAAAAGCAACAAAACAAGCTTTAGAAACATATAATCCTCAACATTTTATATTCTGGTAGATTGGACAAGCTGCATGCTTCTAGATATGGTGTCTATATAAAAGCTTCATGTGGTATTCTGGCAACCATTAATATTTGCTATGGCAATCAGCTATTTGATTGATTCACCTATATATATATATATATATATATATATATATATATATATATATTTGCTATGGCAACCATTTAACTTTAATCCATGTAGCAAGTGCACCCAATCTAGGTAAGAGCACTCCCAGCAGACTCTCTATAAGGGGTCTGTTCCTTAAATTTAGGGAATATGTCTAAAAAATCACAAAAAATACCCCACAGTAGATCCCTATATGGTTGCTTAAACCATCAGCTGCTACAGTTGAACCCAATCTTTGGGTTTCAACTGTAGCTGTCCTTGTGATTATTATAATCATAAAAAAAAAACACTCTCTCTCCTCTTACACCTTTTCACGCAGTCATCTCCATTATTTTTCTCCATTCTTCTTCTCCGCCCTCTTCTTCTTCTGCACTTCTGCACTTCATCTAGTTCAAGTAAAGCAAAATTACTAGCAGAAATAGAAACCCAGTTGATTTTTGCCCTCAGGAAACCAAATCTCCATCTTCACTCTCACGGCCACTCAAAGGATTTACACCCAAAATTAACAACAAATAAAACCCACAAAATCAATCATCCCCAAACAACTTAAATCATTCCAGAACTCACCAAAACTCAACCAGAACTCAACCACAAGCTCCACAACAACCCAATCAAAAATCATCAAGAACACAATTGATTACCCAAATAAAAATACCCAGAGAATCAACCCCATCACAATCAAATACCCATAACTCTCTCTCTCTCTCTCCCTCCCTCACTCTCACGTTTTCTCTTTGTTTTCTAAAGCTGGTTTTGCTATAGATAATGATTGAGAGGATAAGAATATAAGGAGGATAACCATTCGGCATAGCAAAAATTCTCCCTTTCTATCTTCGTGAGTGAGAATCTACTGGGGGAAAGTGAGGTAGAGAGTGAGATCTAGAAAGGGAGAGAGGTGTGGCTGGTGTAAAGAAAAGAAGAAAACAGAGAGTGAGAGAGGGAGATGTGACCAGGGAAAGAAGACGGAGATGAGAGTGATGAAAAAGAAAAATGTTTTTAGAATAAAAGAATATATTATTTTAATGAAAATGAAAATAATATTTTAATGATGTAGGGAATAATAAAGGGAAGCTATTGTGGAGTTTTTGTATGTAAGGAAGCAAAAAGTGGTTTGGATCCATAAATATAGGGAACATAGTTGGGTAGCTGCTGGGAATGCTCTAAGGAAGGATTCTGTCTGATTTGTCAAAAGTTGTCCAGCTCATGCCATTTTTTTATTGGACATGTTTCACTAATAATAGGAGTTAAAGCCAAATTTAATAATTTATGGTGCTTCAAAGTCAAAAGCAACAACAACTAGAAAAGGTTGGACCGTGTGATTAAATCTGTTCTAGAGCAAAGCGCAAAACACGAGAAGGCAAAGGAGTCTAGATAATTGAGAATCTCTTCTTTTATTTTTTATTATAGAAATGTTATCGGTACTAATTCTTTTACTAATAAATGTTAATTAAACAGTCTAAATTGATGTGTATCTTATTCATTAGAGAAAAACAAAATAATTAATTAAGAGAAATATAACGAGTACCAATGAATGAGCTACACATTAGTTTAATAAGCCTCTGTTACTAAAAGAGTTAGTACTTCTAATATTTCTCTTTTCATCAAGGATATGTGAAAAGAATTCCTATCGGAATAGAAAAGGCTCACCCGAAAAATCTTCTTACTCATGAGAGATCTTTTCACGGTCCGTATTATTTTTTATCAGGCCAGAGGAACTCTCTAGCCAGAATAGAGGGGTTAGCTTAGAGATTTTCTTGCTCGGATAGGAGAGCCTCTCTCACACAGCCCATATTATTTTTTTTTGCTTCCTTTTTCCTTGAATAAAAAATAACAAGAGATTGGAATTCGTCCTAAAAAGACATGTCATGCAGCGTGACTCCATGAGATGCAAAGTAGAATAGCAAGAAGAAGAGATAATACTTCTAAGACCTTGATACTATCAAAGAATCTACAAAATCTTCTCTACTCTAAACGGTAGATACTCTCTAGGGTTTGAACAAAAACAATGAAGAAACTCAATTCTGAATAATCTTATTGATAAAAAGTTAAAAACTGAATAATAATCAAATCTACATTTTAGGGTCTATAAAATATGTATTTATAGGCCCCCAAACCCTAAACCTAAAAATAATACAAAATAGAATCGGATTAGTAATCTTACGAGGCCTGTTCAGACGGGACATACCCTTGTCCGGATAGGCACTAACAAAGTGCGTAAAAATAACATAGGTGTGTCTAGACGGGCTTTCCCGAGACTGCAATGTTGATAATATATCTGGACATGCAGGACTCATGTCCGGACACAAATTCCAAAAACTCCGAATTACTCCCCATGTTTGGACACGGATGTCATGTCCGAACACTTCGATTGTGTTCCTTCAATACACTCACATCTGCCCAAGTCTTCCTCATGAAATTCCAAGCACCCTAATCCATATCAACATGCCTTGGTTGTTGTCTAGGGCATGCCAGCTGCCCTAGTACAAGTTATGCATATTCGTGCCCTGCTTGGATAGAGGCTGTGCTTGCCCGCTTGGGATGCTTATAGGAACATGGCGGCCATAAAATCTGAAGCCAACAATTCTTAGCTTTATATTATATAAAAATATAATTTTTTTTTAAAAAAATTAAAAGTAAAAAATATTTTTCAAAACCATTATAATAAACACTTATGATTATTTTGCTTTCTCCTTGCTACAGTACTTCTCATAGAGTTCATTGATGTATCTCTCTCGACTAATCTATGGAGTATTGTAGTCTTTTTAGTCACAAGAAAAGACATGGACATGCATCGAATTTGGTCTTCATATGTCTTTCTCATCATGTTATTAAAATAACTCGACACACCCAAAAAAAAAAAAAAAAAAAAAGAAAGAAAAAAAGAAGAAGAAAGAAGTGGTAGAGATGCTTTGTAACAAGAGACCCGCTTAATCACATCTTAAATTCTTTCCCTCTAAAAGAGAAAGAAAAATATGAAAATCAGGAGGACCCCATTATTAACATAAAATGTATCTTTAACAAAACCCGACAATCTTAACCTCGCTGGCCGCTTTGCTTTTTCAATAATTCAACATAGTCTGGTAAAAAGCTAAACTCAATCTTGCTGTAACTTGTGTATGGCTAAATTGGTATTAGTCGTTTTGAATTTTATTGATGTTTTGGTATGGTTCTTGAGGGAGCATGTCTGCGGTTTTTGCCACCTAAACTTTTCGGAGCAGTTTTCAAAGAGCAGTTGCTACCGTGGTCACATCTAAATTGAATAACCACAGTTGATCGTACCAACGTATATTTTTAATTAAGAAAAAAAAAAGGTAACTTGTAGTTAATTTCTGTCAACTTTCTTCTTTCTTCAAATTCTTCTACTCCCATTGGTCTCCACTCTAATCTGAAGACTGCCGCACATGCTTCCCGCTTGTATTTATTTTTCTTCTTTTGCTTGACTTTATTGTACCCTATGGAGTCTTGGAGGCTAAATGTTAAATTCTTGAGAGCAGCCATGCACTTTTCCTTTTTTCTTATCGGAAATATCCATCTTTGACAAAATGTTGAACGTAACTAGCTCGTCATAGTTACTTGTTTGTTTCATCTCAATTTCTTTCGGGTGTTATTTCATTATTTCAAATGGTTAAATTACCCTTTTAGAAGAAAAGTTGTAGGTTCAAAGGGTAAAATAACGTGCCCTTTCTTTTTCCTTTCTAAATAGAAAAAAAAAAAATCAAAAATCAAAAATCAAAAGTCAAAAATAAAAAATGGTTAAATTACGGCTTAGTTAATGCAGATTAGCTAATCAAAAATAAAAAATGGTTAAACTACTTGTCCTAATCCGACACGCTCGATGATGCAGCCTAACTTAGTGAGATGCAAAGAAACATTAACAAGAAGAACGGCTAAATAATTCTTAAATCTTGAGTCTATCAATGATCCAAGAACTCTTCTCAAAACTATAGAGTCTATCTATAGCCCAAGGAAAAATATGATGAAAACTCACTTATGAGTAATTCTTATTTAAGAGAAAACTGATAAAATCCACATAAACTGTTTTTCTAGAGGCTATAAGCATGTATTTATAGCCCCAAGACTGCTATTACTAGTAAAACACAGAATAATAACTCCAAAAACCCTAATCCTAGCAAAACATGGAAAGAAAGTCGGTTTAAACTTAAAAACGCAGCAAAAATAACATAGTGATCCCGCGTGCGCTCGATCACAGCACGCAGGCGCTCGATCGCACTTCCAAGGGCTTGGTGCACTCGATCACGCGATCGATCACATTCACAGGAGAGGATCGGTCGCAGTTCCAGGGACTTCTCTCGCACTTCCAGGGCATGAGCGCTTGATTGCCGTCAATGTGCGATCAATCGCAGTTCCAAGGACTTCCTTTGCTGCAGCGCGAGTTTAGGATCGTGTCACCATCTTTCGGGGTGTCTTCACATTACCATCTGTTCGGGTCTTCCTCATCTATTCCAAAGCATTGTGGTCTACATCATCCTCCCCAGGCTGGACACAATTCGCCCTCGAATTCACATCCTCATCCAATGAATCTCCCGTAAAAGGCACAAGATGCTTGATATTGAAGACATCTGAAGTCTTGATGTGGCTGGGCAACTTCAATTGATAAGCATTGGAATTGATCTTCTTCACAATATCTACCGGGCCAATCTTGCCAGCCGCTAGCTTATTGTACTCACCAACAGGAAATCTATCTTTAGTTAGAATTGCGCACACAAAATCACCTTCTTCAAATTCCAAAGCATGCCGCTTCTTGTCCGCATCCGCCTTGTATTTTGCCATTGATTCTTGTAGGTTCTTGATGGTTAACTCGTGGCCCTCTTGTATCTGTGCAAAAGATCGTCCGCCTTAGTGTGTATCCTCTTCAAATCAGGGAGAGGGGCTAAATCCAATGGTGCACGTGGATTACTCCCATAGATGATGGTGAACGGGCTAAGGTCGATGCTACAGTTGATTGACCGATTGTAAGCAAACTCAGCTTGGTACAACTGCTGGTCCCATGACTTGAGATGCTCACCCACTAAATTCCGAAGCAATGCTCCCAAAGACCAATTAACAACCTCTGTTTGCCTGTCTGTTTGTGGATGATAAGCGCTACTGAAATCAAGCCTTGTGTGAGATAGTTGCCACAAACATCGCCAAAAGTTGCTAAAGAATTGCGTGTCGCGCTCAGAGACAGTGGACAGTGGTAATCTGTGGAGTCAATAGACCTATCGAAAATAAAATTGTGCCACATTCACGGCATTGGTAGTCTTTTTGTATGCAGTGAAATGAACCATCTTAGAAAATTGATCAACTACCACAAAGATGGAATCATTACCTTTTTGGGTCCGAGGTAAACCCAACACAAAGTCCATGCTCACATTAGTCCATTGACCCTCTGGAATAGGCAACGGCATATATAATCTGGCATTAGTAGCCACTCCTTTTGATACTTGGCACACCCTACAATAGTGCACAAACTTCGCCTCCTCCTTCCTCATGCTCGGCTAATAAAACTTCTCTGCTACTAGTTGGAAAGTTTTGTCGCGCCCCATGTGCCCTTCATTATGGCGCTCTTAAATGTAATTATTTATTTATTTATTACCCAAAAGAGAACAGAGGAATATTGTAGATCACACTGCCTTTCATTTTGGGATGAATTTGATGTTTTCAAATTTTTTAAAATATGAGGTTTTCAGATTATATTAATTAGATATAATGGCATAACATGAGACTTAAACTTACATTTATCAATTATGGGCTGAAAAATTAAAATTAGATATGGTCTGATGAAGGTCATGCATGTTAATAAAATCGTTCTGCCAAAATAATAATAATAATAATAATAATAATAATAATAGTCCAAAAGACCACACACACATCTCACACCGACATAACCAACACATGTAAACCCTCCATACAATACTCGTGTAAAGCACCACCCTCCATCAAACTTCACTCCAAAAACTCAATCCAACAAACCAAGTCTTAACACTTTCAACACAAAAAGGCTTAAGCTTTAACGCATGATAACCGAGACAAAGTTAAAGAAAACTTAATTATCCTTCTCCTAGAAGAAAATTCCCCTTATTTAGGCGTATTTTAGTCATGGGCTTATATACTTTAATTTATAATTGACTCAAGGTCCTCAAGAAGCAAAAATAAATTAAGGCAGTCGTCGTTGTCATTCAATTAATTTATTGAAACCCGGCCACCTACTCATTTGTTATTGTTAATTTCTCACAACGACTCGACCAGAACAAGAAAAGTAAAGCCACTTAAACCATAAAAATAATATTATAGATGGAATGGACAAATTGGAGACCAAAATTATGAAAATTTCTGATGACGAAGCTTGTTGCTTAAAAAGCAAGAACATGGGGGCTGCATTTTTGTACCAGGCAATCGTGAGGGGTACTATAGAACCAGAACCTTTTGCAACGAGATGACAAGCATCTTCAGTGTGCTTGAAATGATAGAGAATTTCAGTTAAATTAGTTACCTGCTTTGTTCATAATGGTAAGCCATAGAAGAAAAGTCAACTGTACAATATTGTCCGCAAGTTGGTTGTTGTCTTCCATCTTGTTCTTGTACATACTCTTGTTGTTTTCTTGTCGTGTGGATTATTGCTATGCCATGGCCAGAGATACTCTGAAGCAGGGCGACTGGATTACTGACAATGGAGAAACCCTCGTCTCCAGTGGAGAAACGTTTGAACTGGGATTCTTTACTCCTACCAAAAGTTCTAGCCATGAAAGGTTTGTTGGGATATGGTACAAACAGGATCAACAAGTAGTTGTATGGGTTGCCAACAGAGACAGGCCTCTACCCAACGGTTCCAATGGAACTTTTGAAATCGCAGAAGATGGCAACCTCAAGATATCGGATACCGCGGGAAAAGATTATTGGTTCACGTTTCTCGATTCCTCGTCTACAAGACGATCTGTGCAGCTCATGGATTCTGGAAACCTGGTGCTAAGCGATGGTGATGATCAGTTGGCGAAGGTTCGATGGGAGAGCTTCAAAAATCCAACGGATACATTTCTTCCAGGTATGAACATGGATGAAATCCGGTCATTGACTTCATGGGTACGCGATGGTGACCCTGGAAATGGGAGATTCTCTTTTAATCTAAGTCAAGTAGGAGAGAACAAATACGTTATCTCACAAAAGTCAGTTCATAACGGGAGAGGACTGATTCCAGGTAAGTTATACAGGATAGACGAAATTCCTCAAGTCATAGCCTACTTATTGTCAAATTTCAACAGCAGCGTCATCAATGCTACAAAGTTGAAGCCTTTTCTCCAAAATTCAACACACAGGCTGTTTTATTATAATTCCACTGATTATAATTCCACGAGGTTGATTATGAACTACACTGGGGTGTTAGAGTATCAGATCTGGGACAGCGGTCATTGGAATTTGATATGGTCGGTGCCAGAAGAAAAATGTCTCATTTATAATGCTTGTGGGAACTTTGGCAGCTGCAATATTAACGATAGGAGAGCGTGCAAGTGTTTACCGGGGTTCAAGCCTAGTAACCAGGAGAATTGGAATTCTGGAGATTTTTTTGGTGGGTGCACTAGAAATCCGACATCATGTGGGAAAAGCGACACATTCTTGAACTTAAAGATGATGAAAGTGAGTGATCCAGACCCACAGTTCGTGGAAAAAAATGAAACAGAGTGCAGAAAGTATTGCCTTAATAACTGCCAGTGCCAAGCTTATAGTATTGGTAAAGACTTGTGCTGGATTTGGACTGAGGATTTAAGCGATCTGCAAGAGGAGTATGCAAACAATGGTCGTAACCTCTCTGTTCGCGTAGCAAAATCTGACATAGGTACTCCTTTTACATATTCCAATATCCATGCTGGAATTCACTCATTACCATGTTATAATGCTAGACATTTTCAATGTATAATTACTCTTCCAGACTTTATATCTTTGCAGAATCAACTGTAAGGAATTGTGAGCCTTGTGGCACAAACATGATTCCTTATCCGCTGAGCACTGGACCAAATTGTGGTGACCCCATGTATTTCAGTTTGTACTGCAACAATTCCACAGGTGAGGTTAGCTTCAAGACACCGAGTGGCACCTATCGAGTATTGAGTATTGATCCAAGTACACGAAAATTTGTCATCCAAGTCAGAAATGCAGGATATGATAGAAATTCAAGAGGAATTCTGCAGCTCAATGAGTCATTGCCGTTTAATAAGACCAGCTTGCTTATGGCTGATTCTGGCAACTATAGTACTGAAGTTAAAGATGAAGAAGAGATTAGTTGGGAACCCCCGCTGGAGCCAATTTGTACATCATTCACAGATTGCAAGGACTGGCCAAATTCAACTTGCAATGTAGCAAGAGATGGACAGAGCAGGTGCCTTTGCACTGAAAACTACCTATGGAATGGCTCAAATTTAAATTGCACTAAAGGTCAGGATGCTATTTCATATGCCTCTTGCATATTTAGATTGTTCTATTAGTGAAAATCATACCACAAAGGAGGAGTTTGTCCTATATATATATATTTGTCTTTTTTAAATCAATTGTGAGAATCAAACCCCAAGCTAGCTCTTTCTGACTTCTCCATTGCATTTCATCAGTGTTAGGAATCTTTTGTCCTGTTCAACTGAGGATTGTGCAGTTTTCAAAAAGTTTTCTTTTTCTTTATGTATAATCACTTCTAATTGTACATTAAAAAATGGGAGGTTTTTGGGAGAACTTTCAAATCCACTTTAGCAATATGATCATGCTTACCCTGCGAGTACTAACAATAGACATTATAATTGCGAGGATGAATCTAAACAGTATATTTGTTGGAACTTGTTCACTATCAAAAAAGAACAGTTGTTTTCAGATTTTAAATATTTATGTGAGTGTAGTCTTATTTCTTTCTTGTAGATGGTGATTTTCCTCAGCTTCCAAAAGATTATTCAAAAAAGATGTCGTTCACTCGGATCGTTATGATACCTCTAATAGCAATTTTTGTGCTCACAAGTGGAATTGTCAGATATATTTTTGGAGAAGAAAGATCCCAAGAGAGAAGGTAACCACTTTGCAAAATGCACCCTACCATGCACAATTTGTACTATTTTCATTTGAATCAAAATAAAGCCATGTATTAGCAGTCTCATGTAATTAGTTATCATGAAAGTGTAAGTCATATATATATGGTTGCCTTATTAACTCAGAAAACAGAAGAAGTGATGAAAGAAATCGAGTACTTCGCACATTAAACAGTGAAAGACATCTCAAAGACTTGATGGGCTCTGCTGAGTTTAGAGAAGAAGATGAGAAAGGCATAGATGTACCCTTTTTTGATTTCGAAAGCATTCTAGTAGCTACGGATAACTTCTCAGATGCAAACAAGCTTGGACAAGGGGGCTATGGGCCTGTTTACAAGGTCATTTCTGCAACATTAATTGGTGTTAATATTCATCTAAACTAGTTTCTAGTTATTGGTAACCTTGTGAATATGGTGTCTCAGGGAATATTTTCAGGAGGTCAAGAAATAGCTGTAAAGAGGCTCTCAAGTGTCTCAAGACAAGGCTTACAAGAATTTAAAAATGAGGTGGTGTTGATTGCAAAACTTCAACACAGAAATCTTGTTAGACTTCGGGGATATTGCATAAAAGGAGACGAAAAGATTTTACTTTATGAGTTCATGCCCAATAAAAGCTTAGACTCATTTATATTTGGTTGGTTTTTGAACTAAATTCCTAATTCCTTGTTGTGCTGATAGATTATAAGTATTTTGTTTGAGTAATGTTAATGTTACTAAAAACTTGCAAGATCAAAGACTAAGCACTAGTTTGGATTGGGAGATGCGCGACAACATCATTTTGGGAATAGCTCGTGGGCTTCTTTATCTTCACCATGACTCTAGATTGAGGATCATCCATAGAGATTTGAAAACCAGCAACATTCTTTTAGACGAGGAGATGAACCCCAAGATATCTGACTTTGGCTTGGCAAGGATTGTTGAAGGCAAAGAAACCGGGGCAAACACAACGAGAGTAGTTGGAACTTAGTAAGCACAATTTTCAATCCCCCAACTCTATTTACTCAAAGAATATATAAGTGCCTACCTTATCCGCTAATGAATGTTGGCATGCAGTGGGTACATGTCTCCGGAGTATGTATTAGATGGACTTTTCTCAGTTAAATCCGATGTTTTTAGCTTTGGTGTAGTCCTACTTGAGATTATAAGTGGAAAAAAGAATACATGATTTTACGAGTCAGAACTAGCCATGAGCCTTATAGGCTATGTAAATATGTTAATTTTTTTTTTTTTTTGTAGTCATTAATTTCGTTTCGTTTTTTTACACTATAAAATTCTAATTTTAAAATTGTCACAGGCGTGGAGATTGTGGGTTGAAAACAAGGTGTTGGATTTAATGGACCCGACTCTACATGAAGTTTGCAATGTAGATCAATTTGTGAAATGTGTAACTATTGGACTCTTATGCGTACAAGAAGATTTAAATGACCGCCCAACCATGTCAAATGTTGTTACAATGCTTGATGGTGAAGGTGCAACATTTCCAACTCCGAAACAGCCCGCATTTGTTCAACGGAGAGGCCTTCCTAGCAAACCTAGTTCTTCTAGTAAACTGGATACCACATATACAGAATCAACTAGTAGTACTTTAGAGATACATGATAATAATGCCTGATACCAATGCAAGTTATCTTGAGTAGTGGCCCAAACATTTGATATCAATTCTGGCAGAGTAGCTAAGTTGCTCGTACATTCATTGGCTTTCATGTAGTATTTTGGACCATTGCGTTTTTCATTCCTTTGCTTAGAGTTACCATGGGAATCATTCGTTTATTTGTTTGGGGCTGCCATTGACAATAGTCCATAAAGGAAGTGTACCTCGTATAGGTAAAATTTTAGGGGAAATGCTAAGTGTTCTTTAGGTGCTTTCCTGATCAATCATACATTTATTTGTTAAGGGCTCATTTGTTTCAATGTAAAATGAAATTTTTTTTTTTTTTTTTTTAGTGTTTGGTGCAACTGAAAATCATAGACAACATAAAATATTTATGATTGGATTGAAAAAGTTTTTTTTTTTTTTGTAAAATGGTTTTTATTTTTTAAAACCGTAAATTATTTTTTGAGTTTGAGCTTCTGATTCTCAAATCGCTATACCACTATTAGAACACCGTTAGGCCTTCGCTAGAACCTTGCCGGGGATCCATCAGGATCCCACCAAATCTCACTGAGACACCATCGGGACCTACCAGGACCGTTGAGACTCCACTGGGACCCGCTGAGCCTAAGTTAAAAATTGATTTTTATAGGTTAATATGATTGAATAAAGGGAAAATTACTTTTTACCCCCCTGAAGTTGGCAGCGTTTTTCAATTCGACCTCCTAAATTTCAATTTTTGCAATCCACCCCATAAAGTTTCAATTTTTTTTCAATTCAGCCATTCCATCAGTCAAAGCCGTTTTGACTGACGGAACAGTAATCACGTGCGGTGCATGTGATCACTTATGGCCTTTTCGTATCCAAAATACCCTCATCCCTTCTAAATGCACGTACGCTTCTCAATGAAGAGAAAAAGCTTCATCATCGTCAATGGGTTCCAATGGCCACTGTGAAACATCCCCATTCCTCCCTTCTTGCTTATCCTCTGTTCTATAAAACCAAAACAGAGGCCAATAATGGGATTTGTATCTCAAGTGAAATCTGGTATAACATGATTTTACCATGAAATCTTAATGCCCATAAGATCAATTTGTTCTTGATAGGCTTCCAAAGAAGAGAGGTATGGGTGTTAGGGTACGGGGATGTGAGGTTCTTGCCCTGTGTTTCAGTTGCATGGGTCTTCCTCGAGCTTGAAGAAGATGTTGAGCACCACGTCGTCCGAGAGCTTCGAGAACACCGTGTTCATCATTGTTTTGATCGATTATTATCGGGTTTCACTTTGGATTCGAGTAGATTTAGCGAAATGGGTATGGCTTGCTCGTGAATTCGTGAGATGGGTATGGATTGCTTTTCCCGTCGTGAATTTTGAGAGAAGTATGAGTTGGGTTTTGCAGTTGTCCTTTGCTTTTCCTTCCAACATTTTCTCAGAAATAAACAGAGCATTAAAGCAAACAAATCTTATTTCTTGTGAATGAGAAACGAAATCAATGCCAAAGTGTCGCTTGAAAGTAACTTCCAACTAATCTCGATAACCAAGAATCCGAAAATCAAAAAATAAAAGATGAATCCTTTTTGCTTTTCCTTCTTACATTTTCTCGGGAAGCAAACAGAGCATCTACAGATGCTGCTGAAGGCAAAGGGAGAAGAAACAGGGATGGGGTTATTTTGGGTACGAAAAGGCCATAAGTGATCACGTGCACCGCATGTGATCATTGTTCCGTCAGTCATAATGACTTTGACTGACGGAATGGCAGAATTAAAAAAAATTGAAACTTTGTTGGGGTGGATTGCAAGAATTGAAACTTTGGAGTTCGAATTGACAATCGCTGCCAACTTTGGGGGCTACCACCTCAATGACAATCTACCTCCCAAACTATCAATTACGACAATTTACCCCTCAAACTACGAAAACAATGACAATTGATGCAGATCAGATCTCGTTCGCACACCCCCTGGTACTATGCTTGATCTTGCGATCGCGCACATGATCGAGCACCCACCTGCGCTCAATCGCACCTGTAACTGCGCTCAAGCGCACACGGGAGGCTTTTGTTATTTTTCGCATTTTATTATTTTCTAGTCGACTTTATGTTGTTTTTTATTAGGGTTAGGGTTTTGGGAGTCTTTATTTCATTATTTTATTAAGTTTAGGATTTTTGGGATATTTATGTCATATTTTGTTAGGTTTTGGGTTTTTGGCTATAAATATATGCTTATAGTCTCCATAGAAAATCAGTTTATATTGATTATTGATTTTGTTGGATAAGAAACCTCGTAGTTGAGCGTTCTTCTTTCTTTTCCTTCAAAACCTAGAGAGTATCTAGTTTTTGTCAAAAAGATTTCTTAGATCATTGCTAGAATCAAGATCTAAAAGTATTTATCCGCTGCTTATTGATGTTCTTCGTAGCAGCCCATTAAGTCACACTGCATCAGTTGGTATCAGAGCTCAATTACTTTCCATGAATGGAGAGGAGCAACCGCTTTGCTGACATGAACGAGATGCACTTGCATATGAAGACAGCACGTAAGGAGCAATCGGCAATCCGCTTGCGGCACATTAGTGGTGGGCCGAACGGTTGTCGTCGCCAACCAAGACCACGATTCACGAAGGCGGAAGGCAAATCTATCGCTGAACATTAGCAATATACGGGGGATCGATTCAGAGCTATGAGGGATCAAATTGAAGACCTCATTACCCAATTATCCAACTTGTGTGGTCAACATGGGAACGGATCTAGAAACTTGTTTGTGGAGCACCGAACGCACGGACGTCAGCACCTTGCGCAAGCTAATGCCAATCGGTGGGTGAGTAGATTCGAACTCAATATTCCAGAGTTCGACGGGAATCTAAAACCCAACGAATTTTTAGATTGGGTGTTGGCTGTTGAAGAGATTTATGATTTCAACGAGGTGCCTGATGAACAACAAGTCTCTTTGGTGGTACACACATTCCAGGGAAGAGTTGGTGCATAGTGGCAACAACTGAAGAAAACTGGGATGAGCAAGGCAAATTGAAGATTAATGGTTGGGAGAAACCATTGAAATATACGCGAATCGCTTTCTTGCCCCATAGTTATACCATGGGCCAGAAGTCACAAAATTGGAGACAAAGGTCTATGACTATGACAAAGAAAATAGAAAATTCCTACAAAAAAAAAAAGTATTTAGGGAAACATAGAGTGAGACGAAGAGTCCACGACAGGCCAATTGGACCCCTACTTGCCAACCACAAATCTATAAACCGAATCCATATTCTGTGGAGGAGGGAACAAAATCTGTGGATGAAGAGTTTCAGGAATCCGAATTCATTGATGAAGAGTTTAGACATGAAGATGTTGCAGATCCTTTGCAAGGATTTGTGGATTGGGATTCCCCACCAACCTATGATGACGATGTCAATGAGGAAGAGCCGATTGAAGGACCTTTGGCATCCGACCTAGAGGACGAGTATGAAGAGGATGGGTTTTCTCCCATGTTTGGCGGCCTCTACCCCAAAGAAGATGACCAAGAGGAAGAGTATGAAGAAGATGGGTTTTCTCCCATATTTGGCGGCCTCTACCCCGAAGATGATCAATTGGAAGAGGAAGAGCCCACTGTAACATCGCCAATTATAAAGAGGTTGATGAAGACTTTTCAAGTGAAGTACTTAATTATAATGATGAAGGGGTTGCTTATGATGATTTCCTTGGGGTTGAAAGAATTTTAAATTCTCCTAATAATGATTGTGGTGAGTTCTATGTGGTTGAGGAGAATTATTTATTCACAAGGGCAACTACGAATAATCCGTTCTTGAGTATCTTTATGGCACGTGGAAGGGCGAAGGAACGAACGAAGAACGGCAAATCTGAAGTATTGCCAAATGATGTATGGGGCTTTCATGACAATCATCAAGGTATTTGATGATGAGAAGCGTCACGTCTATTTTGGGATGTTTCCTTGTCTTGATCTTGAAGAAGGGCGAGTGCAATGAGTTGACTGGGCATCCGAAGGACCGTGGAAAGTGCCCGCCGAATTCGAGGACGAATTCTCTCCAACCTGGGGAGAATGATGCAGATCAGATCCCATTCGCACACCCCTTGGTACTGTGCTCCATCTTGTGATCGAGCGCCCACCTACGCTTGATCGCACCTGTAATTGCACTCGAGCGCACATGGGAGGCTTATGTTATTTTTCCGCATTTTATTATTTTCTAGCTGACTTTATGTTGTTGTTTTATTAGGGTTAGGGTTTTAGGAGTCTTTATTTTGTCATTTTATTAGGTTTAAGGTTTTGAGAGTATTTATGTCATATTTTATTAGGTCTAGGGTTTTGGGCTATAAATATATGCTTATACCCTCCATAGAAAATCAATTTATGTTGATTATTGATTTTGTTGAATAAGAAACCTCAAAGTTAAGCATTCTTCTTTCTTTATTTCAAAACTTAGAGAGTATGTAGCTTTTGTCAATAATATTTCTTAGATCATTGATAGAATCAAGATCTAGAAGTATTTATCCGCTGCTTATTGATGTTCTTCGCTGCACCCCCCATATTAGCAAAATGACGATATTAGCCCTATAAAATTTTTAATAAGACAAAAATACCCTTAAAATTTTGAAAAAAAATTCAATTTTAGTATTTTTGTTTTTTTTTAGTAAGGGTAATTTCGTCATTTTGTTAAAATTTGGGGTACATTGTCATTGTTTTGGTAGTTTGGTGGGTAAATTGTCTCAATTGATGGTTTGAGGAGTAAATTGTCATTATGGTGGTCGTTTGAGAGAGTTAAATGAAATTTATCCTAAAATATAATAAAAAAAAATATTTGTAATTTTTGTGCGCAAAAATTATCTTTCGGAAAAAAGTTATTGTAAAAAGTGTTTGGAATTTAACATTTTTTTTCAAATCACTAGCCTTTAAATTTAGTTAAATCACCTCTTCAGGTATGGGCCATTATTGTAAACCTCAATCCGTACACCAAGTATTTTTTAACAGGACTACGCAAGAGTGACACGTAGGCTGATATCCATGTGATATCCAAGAAGTTATACAAAGTAGGATCCTATAAAGTATATATATTAACGTTGAGTAAGCGCCAAATAACTTTGCCATATCATTTCAAAAAGGTCACATCATATGCTAATGCTCTGCAACTTTATCAAATAGCTGTTTCAAGCCAAAAGCAACAAAACAAGCTTTAGAAACATATAATCCTCAACATTTTATATTCTGGTAGATTGGACAAGCTGCATGCTTCTAGATATGGTGTCTACATAAAAGCTTCATGTGGTATTCTGGCAACCATTAATATTTGCTATGGCAATCAGCTATTTGATTGATTCACCTATATATATATATATATATATATATATATATATATATATATATATATTTGCTATGGCAACCATTTAACTTTAATCCATGTAGCAAGTGCACCCAATCTAGGTAAGAGCACTCCCAGCAGACTCCCTATAAGGGGTCTGTTCCTTAAATTTAGGGAATATGTCTAAAAAATCACAAAAAATACCCCACAGCAGATCCCTATATGGTTGCTTAAACCATCAGCTGCTACAGTTGAACCCAATCTTTAGGGTTCAACTGTAGCTATCCTTGTGATTATTATAATCATAAAAAAAAAAACACTCTCTCTCCTCTTACACCTTTTCACGCAGTCATCTCCATTATTTTTCTCTGTTCTTCTTCTCCGCCCTCTTCTTCTTCTGCACTTCTGTACTTCATCTAGTTCAAGTAAAGCAAAATTACTAGCAGAAATAGAAACCCAGTTGATTTTTGCCCTCAGGAAACCAAATCTCCATCTTCACTCTCACGGCCACTCAAAGGATTTACACCCAAAATTAACAACAAATAAAACCCACAAAATCAATCATCCCCAAACAACTTAAATCGTTCCAGAACTCACCAAAACTCAACCAGAACTCAACCACAAGCTCCACAACAACCCAATCAAAAATCATCAAGAACACAATTGATTACCCAAATAAAAATACCCAGAGAATCAACCCCATCACAATCAAATACCCATAACTCTCTCTCTCTCTCCCTCCCTCACTCTCACGTTTTCTCTCTGTTTTCTAAAGCTGGTTTTGCTATAGATAATGATTGAGAGGATAAGAATATAAGGAGGATAACCATTCGGCATAGCAAAAATTCTCCCTTTCTATCTTCGTGAGTGAGAATCTACTGGGGGAAAGTGAGGTAGAGAGTGAGATCTAGAAAGGGAGAGAGGTGTGGCTGGTGTAAAGAAAAGAAGAAAACAGAGAGTGAGAGAGGGAGATGTGACCAGGGAAAGAAGACGGAGATGAGAGTGATGAAAAAGAAAAATGTTTTTAGAATAAAAGAATATATTATTTTAATGAAAATGAAAATAATATTTTAATGATGTAGGGAATGATAAAGGGAAGCTATTGTGGAGTTTTTGTAGGTAAGGAAGCAAAAAGTGGTTTGGATCCATAAATATAGGGAACATAGTTGGGTAGCTGCTGGGAATGCTCTAAGGAAGGATTCTGTCTGATTTGTCAAAAGTTGTCCAGCTCATGCCATTTTTTTATTGGACATGTTTCACTAATAATAGGAGTTAAAGCCAAATTTAATAATTTATGGTGCTTCAAAGTCAAAAGCAACAACAACTAGAAAAGGTTGGACCGTGTGATTAAATCTGTTCTAGAGCAAAGCGCAAAACACGAGAAGGCAAAGGAGTCTAGATAATTGAGAATCTCTTCTTTTATTTTTTATTATAGAAATGTTATCGGTACTAATTCTTTTACTAATAAATGTTAATTAAACAGTCTAAATTGATGTGTATCTTATTCATTAGAGAAAAATAAAATAATTAATTAAGCGAAATATAACGAGTACCAATGAATGAGCTACACATTAGTTTAATAAGCCTCATTACTAAAAAGAGTTAGTACTCCTAATATTTCTCTTTTCATCAAGGATATGTGAAAAGAATTCCTATCGGAATAGAAAAGGCTCACCCGAAAAATCTTCTTACTCATGAGAGATCTTTTCACGGTCCGTATTATTTTTTATCAGGCCAGAGGGACTCTCTAGCCAGAATAGAGGGGTTAGCTTAGAGATTTTCTTGCTCGGATAGGAGAGCCTCTCTCACACAGCCCATATTATTTTTTTTTGCTTCCTTTTTCCTTGAATAAAAAATAACAAGAGATTGGAATTCGTCCTAAAAAGACATGTCATGCAGCGTGACTCCATGAGATGCAAAGTAGAATAGCAAGAAGAAGAGATAATACTTCTAAGACCTTGATACTATCAAAGAATCTACGAAATCTTCTCTACTCTAAACGGTAGATACTCTCTAGGGTTTGAACAAAAACAATGAAGAAACTCAATTCTGAGTAATCTTATTGATAAAAAGTTAAAAACTGAATAATAATCAAAATCTACATTTTAGGGTCTATAAAATATGTATTTATAGGCCCCCAAACCTTAAACCTAAAAATAATACAAAATAGAATCGGATTAGTAATCTTACGAGGCCTGTTCAGACGGGACATACCCTTGTCCGGATAGGCACTAACAAAGTGCGTAAAAATAACATAGGTGTGTCCAGACGGGCTTTCCCGAGACTTCAATGTTGATAATATATTTGGACACGCAGGACTCATGTCCGGACACAAATTCCAAAAACTCCGAATTACTCCCCATGTTTGGACACGGATGTCATGTCCGAACACTTCGATTGTGTTCCTTCAATATACTCACATCTGCCCAAGTCTTCCTCATGAAATTCCAAGCACCCTAATCCATATCAACATGCCTTGGTTGTTGTCTAGGGCATGCCAGCTGCCCTAGTACAAGTTATGCATATTCGTGCCCTGCTTGGATAGAGGCTGTGCTTGCCCACTTGGGATGCTTATAGGAACATGGCGGCCATAAAATCTGAAGCCAACAATTCTTAGCTTTATATTATATAAAAATATAATTTTTTTTTCAAAAAATTAAAAGTAAAAAATATTTTTCAAAACCATTATAATAAACACTTAAGATTATTTTGCTTTCTCCTTGCTACAGTACTTCTCATAGAGTTCATTGATGTATCTCTCGACTAATCTATGGAGTATTGTAGTCTTTTTAGTCACAAGAAAAGACATGGACATGCATCGAATTTGGTCTTCATATGTCTTTCTCATCATGTTATTAAAATAACTCGACACACCCAAAAAAAAAAAAAAAAAAAAAAGAAAAAAAGAAGAAGAAAGAAGTGGTAGAGATGCTTTGTAACAAGAGACCCGCTTAATCACATCTTAAATTCTTTCCCTCTAAAAGAGAAAGAAAAATATGAAAATCAGGAGGACCCCATTATTAACATAAAATGTATCTTTAACAAAACCCGACAATCTTAACCTCGCTGGCCGCTTTGCTTTTTCAATAATTCAACATAGTCTGGTAAAAAGCTAAACTCAATCTTGCTGTAACTTGTGTATGGCTAAATTGGTATTAGTCGTTTTGAATTTTATTGATGTTTTGGTATGGTTCTTGAGGGAGCATGTCTGCGGTTTTTGCCACCTAAACTTTTCGGAGCAGTTTTTAAAGAGCAGTTGCTACCGTGGTCACATCTAAATTGAATAACCACAGTTGATCGTACCAACGTATATTTTTAATTATGAAAAAAAAAAGGTAACTTGTAGTTAATTTCTGTCAACTTTCTTCTTTCTTCAAATTCTTCTACTCCCATTGGTCTCCATTCTAATTTGAAGACTGCCGCACATGCTTCCCGCTTGTATTTATTTTTCTTCTTTTGCTTGACTTTATTGTACCCTATGGAGTCTAGGAGGCTAAATGTTAAATTCTTGAGAGCAGCCATGCACTTTTCCTTTTTCTTATCGGAAATATCCATCTTTGACAAAATGTTGAACGTAACTAGCTCGGCATAGTTACTTGTTTGTTTCATCTCAATTTCTTTCGGGTGTTATTTCATTATTTCAAATGGTTAAATTACCCTTTTAGAAGAAAAGTTGTAGGTTCAAAGGGTAAAATAACGTGCCCTTTCTTTTTCCTTTCTAAATAGAAAAAAAAAAGATCAAAAATCAAAAATCAAAAGTCAAAAATAAAAAATGGTTAAATTACGGCTTAGTTAATGCAGATTAGCTATCAAAAATAAAAAATGGTTAAACTACTTGTCCTAATCCGACACGCTCGATGATGCAGCCTAACTTAGTGAGATGCAAAGAAACATTAACAAGAAGAACGGCTAAATAATTCTTAAATCTTGAGTCTATCAATGATCCAAGAACTCTTCTCAAAACTATAGAGTCTATCTATAGCCCAAAGAAAAATATGATGAAAACTCACTTATGAGTAATTCTTATTTAAGAGAAAACTGATAAAATCCACATAAACTGTTTTTCTAGAGGCTATAAGCATGTATTTATAGCCCCAAGACTGCTATTACTAGTAAAACACGTAATAATAACTCCAAAACCCTAATCCTAGCAAAACATGGAAAGAAAGTCGGTTTAAACTTAAAAACGCAGCAAAAATAACATAGTGTTCCCGCGCGCGCCGATCACAAGACGCAGCGCCGATCGCACTTCCAAGGGCTTGGTGCACTCGATCACGCGATCGATCACATTCACGTGAGAGGATCGGTCGCAGCCTGTGGACTTCTCGCACTTCCAGGGCATGAGCGCTCGATTGCCGTCAATGTGCGATCAATCGCAGTTCCAAGGACTTCCTTTGCTGCAGCGCGAGTTTAGGATCATGTCACCATCTTTCGGGGTGTCTTCACACTACCATCTGTTCGGGTCTTCCTCATCTATTCCAAAGCATTGTGGTCTACATCATCCTCCCCAGGCTGGACAGAATTCGCCCTCGAATTCACATCCTCATCCAATGAATCTCCCGTAAAAGGCACAAGATGCTTGATATTGAAGACATCTGAAGTCTTGATGTGGCTGGGCAACTTCAATTGATAAGCATTGGAATTGATCTTCTTCACAATCTCTACCGGGCCAATCTTGCCAGCCGCTAGCTTATTGTACTCACCAATAGGAAATCTATCTTTAGTTAGAATTGCGCACACAAAATCACCTTCTTCAAATTCCAAAGCATGCCGCTTCTTGTCCGCATCCGCCTTGTATTTTGCCATTGATTCTTGTAGGTTCTTGATGGTTAACTCGTGGCCCTCTTGTATCTGTGCAAAAGATCGTCTGCCTTAGTGTGTATCCTCTTCAAATCAGGGAGAGGGGCTAAATCCAATGGTGCACGTGGATTACTCCCATAGATGATGGTGAACGGGCTAAGGTCGATGCTACAGTTGATTGACCGATTGTAAGCAAACTCAGCTTGGTACAACTGCCGGTCCCATGACTTGAGATGCTCACCCACTAAATTCCGAAGCAATGCTCCTAAAGACCAATTAACAACCTCTGTTTGCCTGTCTGTTTGTGGATGATAAGCGCTACTGAAATTGAGCCTTGTGTGAGATAGTTGCCACAAACATCGCCAAAAGTTGCTAAAGAATTGCGTGTCGCGGTCAGAGACAATGGACAGTGGTAATCTGTGGAGTCAGTAGACCTATCGAAAATAAAATTGTGCCACATTCACGGCATTGGTAGTCTTTTTGTATGCAATGAAATGAACCATCTTAGAAAATTGATCAACTACCACAAAGATGGAATCATTACCTTTTTGGGTCCGAGGTAAACCCAACACAAAGTCCATGCTCACATTAGTCCATTGACCCTCCAGAATAGGCAACGGCATATATAATCTGGCATTAGTAGCCACTCCTTTTGATACTTGGCACACCCTACAATAGTGCACAAACTTCGCCTCCTCCTTCCTCATGCTCGGCTAATAAAACTTCTCTGCTACTAGTTGGAAAGTTTTGTCGCGCCCCATGTGCCCTTCATTATGGAAATGCTAAGGGCTCTTTGACAGCAGTTGGGTTCTCTGCAGTTGCCCTGCAAAAATTTTGAAAAATAAAATTTATAAGGTCGTTTTAAATTTTTCTCAAGCCCTCCTCCTCCTCCTCCTCCTCCTCCTCCTCCTTTCTTGGTTCGCCCTGCTAGTTTTTGTTTGTTCAGCATGAAGGCGCAGCATAGTAAAATCTTATTTTCTTCACCTCTTCTGGTTTGTGTTTGTATGGAGGCACAGAGAAAAATCTAAAGGACCAGGAATTGGAAAAGTGCTAAAGTTGAGTAGGTGGAAGCATTAATTACATCGAGGTGTTGATTGATGAGAGATAAGGTGAGGTGGCTTATTGATGCACTGACTTAGTGGCTACAAATAACAACATTGCATGGATAACTAATTCTAGATCTTGAGTCTATCAATAACCTAAGAATTCTTCTAAAACAATAGATACTTCTAAAGTTTATAGGAAAAGGGAATAAACTCAACTCGAGTATTCTCATTAATCAAAATCAATAATAATCAACAATGTTTTCTTGGAGGCTATAAGCATATATTTATAGCCTTAAACCCTAAACATAATAAAATATTACATAAATACCCCAAAACCCTAAACCTAATAAAATAACGAAATATTGACTCCTAAAACCCTAATCCTACCAAAACAAGGAAATAAAGACGGCTAAACCTAATTAAAACGGAAACAAAACATAGCAGTAGGTGCGATCGATCGCAAGTGCAAGTGCGATCGATCGCACAACCGAACCTATTGTGCAATTGCGGAAGTGCGCCGATCGCGTACGTGCGCCGATCGCACTTTTAGGGAATCAATCGCATCATTCTCCCTTGTTGGAAGAATTGCCTCGAATGGCCGGTTCTTTCCACGGTCCTTGGATGTCCATAACTCATTCCATTCGCCTTCCTCAAGATCAAAACAAGGCAACATCCCAAAATAAACATGACGCTTCTCATCATCGAAATACCTTGATGGTTGTCATGAAAACCCCATACACCATTTGGCAATACTTGATTTGTCGTTCTTCATTCGTTCTTTCTCCCTTCCATGTTCATGAAGATACTCAAAAATGGGTCAACCATTGTTTCCTTGGAACATGTAATTTTCCTCATCCGCATAAAACTCACCATAATCTTCGTTAGGAGAATTTAAAATATCTTCAACACCAAGGAAATCAACATAACTCTCTTCATCATTATAATTAGGCACTTCACAAAAGTCTTCATCAACTCTTCATAATTGTCGATGTCACCCGTGGGCTCTTCCTCTTCCAATTGATCATCTTCGGTAGAGGCAAACATGAGAGAAAAATCATCTTCTTTGTACTCTTCCTCTTGGTCATCTTCTTGGGTAGAGGCCATCAAGCGTAGGAGAAAATCCATCCTCTTGACTGCCCTCTAGGTCGGATGCCAAAGGTCCTTCAATCGGTTCTTCCTCATTGACATCGCCATCATAGGTTGGTGGGGAATCCCAATCCACAATCCTTGTGAAGGATCTTCAACATCTTCATGTCGAACTCTTCATCAATGAATTCGAACTCTTGAAACTTTTCATCCACAATTTCTTTTTCCTCCTCCATAGAATATGGATTTGGTTTATGGATTTGTGGTTGGCATGTAAGGGTCCAATTGCCTTGTCGTGGACTCTTCGCTTCACTCCATGTCTCCTTAAATACCTCTTTTTGTAGGAATTTTTGTTTTCTTTCCACCATAGACCATTGTCTCAAATTTTGTGCCTTTTGACCCATGGTATAACTATGGGGCAAGAAAGTGATCCGCATATATTTCAATAGTTTTTCCCAACTATTGATCTTCAATTTGCCTTCCCGCTTCCTAGTTTTCTTTAGTTGTTGTCACCACGCACCAACTCTTCCTTCGAATGTATGTACCACCAAAGAGACTTGTTGTTTATAGGGCACCTCGTTGAATTTAAAAACCTCTTCAACAAACACCCAATCCAAATTGTGGGTTCTAGATCCTCGTCAAATTCTGGAATTTTGAGTTCGAATCTACTTACCCGTCGATTGGCATGAGCTTGCGCAAGGTCGCGCCGCGCGTTCGGCGCTCCAAACGAAGTTTCTAGATCCGTTTCATGTTGACCACACAAGTTGGATAATTGGGTAGTGAGGTCTTCAATTTGATCCTCATAGCCCCGAATCGATCCTCCGGTGTTGCCAAGGTTCAGGATAGATTTGCCTTCCCTCCGAATCGCGGTCTTGGTTGGCGGCGACAATTGTTCGCCCACCACTCATGTGCCTCAAACGAATTGCCGGTTGCTCCTTATGTATTGTCTCCGACGCACGTGCACCTCGTCATGTCCAAGCGGTTGCTCCTCCCATTCATGGAAAGTATGGCTTTGATACCAACGATGCAGCGACTTAGTGGGCTACAACTAATAACAACATTACAAGGGGATAACTAATTCTAGATCTTGAGTCTATCAATAACCTAAGAATTCTTCTAAAAACAATAGATACTTTCTAAAGTTTATAGGAAAAGGGAATAAACTCAACTCGAGTATTCTCATTAATCAAAATCAATAATAATCAACAATCGTTTTCTCGGAGGTTATAAGCATATATTTATAGCCTTAAAACCCTAAACATAATAAAATATTACATAAATACCCCAAAAACCCTAAACCTAATAAAATAACGAAATATTGACTCCTAAAACCCTAATCCTACTAAAACAAGGAAATAAAGACGGCTAAACCTAATTAAAACGCGAAACAAAACATAAGGCTCAGTACGATCGATGCAAGTGCAAGTCGATCGATCGCACAACGAACCTATTGTGCAATTTCGGAAGTGCGCCGATCGCACTTTTAGGAACCCAATGCATCACTTATGTTAAGAGAGAAAAGCAATTTGTTGTCTCTACGAAGGCAAAAAGCGGCTTCAATTACTTTCTTTTTTAGCTATTTTTATTGGGTTTTTGTCAATTATATAAGTAAACTCGGTAGAGAATTGTCTTAATGTATTGTTTCTCCATGCACAACACCTACTAAAGTTTGTATGCAATTTTTTTTTTTTTGAAAATAAAATCACATTAACCATTTATTTTGCTATAATGAAATAAAAAATCAATACATGTCTTCCTTTTTTTTATCCATTTTTGTTTAAATGCATTTTTTTTTCATTTTATTACCAAACATTAGTAATAGTAAAAGAAAAAAAAAAAACATTAAGACATGGTACCAAAATTTTGGAGACAATTATGCCCCTACAATAACAAGGACAGATCCCTCGGCCAAACGGAGGAGGGATCCAAATGCAACCCTTAAAGTTTTTCAATGGAAATTTTTTAACAAAATTTTAGAGACAAAGTTCTATTTTTCTATGTAATTTCAAACATGCTCATAAGTTATTAAGTCTCTAGACTTTTCATCGTTTTGTAAGAATATACTAGTCAACTAACATATCAATCAACTAATTTCTTAGTAGAATTAGAAAAAAATCTAATTTCTTAGTGCTATTTTGATGTAGACTACAATGCCTGGAGTATATGAGGAAGACCGAAGGGATACATGTGGAAGCGCCGAAGATGGTGACAAGATCCGACTCGCGAGCAAAAGGAGTACCCCTGCAATCGCGATCGACGACCAGCGATCGATCGCGCCCCGGCCCTGTCTCGCGATCGATCGCAAGATTGATCGCAGCAATCCTGGAACTCGACCGCACTGCGATCGATCTCGGATCGAGCGCACAAGTACCTAGTAGTGCGAGGCACTTCGGGCTTCTATGTTATTTTTCCGCCGTTATTTGTTTTAAAACCGACTTAATTTACTTGTTTTACTAGGATTAGGTTGTGGAGCCCTAATTTCGTTCTTTATTAGTACTAGGGTTTTAGGGCTATATATAGATAATTATAACCTCTTAAAAAGGCAGTTTTATGTGATTGATCAATTTTCTTTCAATAAGAATTACTCGGAGGAGTTTTCTTCATATTTTCCTTAAAACCTAGATAGACTCTATTGTTTTGAGAAGAACTCCGATTCTTGATAGACTCAAGATCTAAGAGTTATTTATCCTTCTTCTTGTATTGTTTTATTCGCTTCCACATAGTCATACTGCATCGTTGGTATCGAGCCGCTCACTTTCCATGGCTCCAAACACAAGAGGAAGGAAGGGCAACCGCTTGCAACCTTGCATGCGGTATGAAGCGATGATTCGTTCATGAAGAACATGAGGTGACACCAGAAGGCGCGAGGAAGGGCGATTGCGGCTATGAGGATCAAATTGAAGACCTCACCACCCAACGGCCGACGCGCCTCCATGATCGGCGTTCGCGACCCCAACCAAGCATGGCGGAGGAGGAAGACGAAGACGCGCGGGTATGGATCTGCAAACCCTTTGCGAGCGCCACGCAGGGCCGTCAACCCCTCGCAAGCTCATGCTAATTGATGGGAGAGCGGGTTCAAACTTGAGATTCCATAATTCCACGGGGTCTTGAACCAAGAATTTCTGGATTGGGTGGCGGCGTTGAAGAGATTCGACTTCAAGGAGGTACCGGAAGATCGCGGGTTTCTTTGGTCGAACCAAATTTGGGAAGGGCTGCGGCATGGTTGCAGCAATTGAAGCAAGCTTCGACGCAAGGGCAAGAGAAAACTAGACGTTGGGAGCAATTATTGGGGAAGATGCGACCCGCTTTTTGCCACACAATTACCTACGAACCATGTATCAACGGTTGCAAAATTGGAGTCAAGGTTCAAGTCCATAGATGAATACAGGAGGAGTTCTACAAATTATTGACACGAGTTGATTTGTCCGAGACGGAAGAGCAATTAGTGTCCCGGTATATTGGGGTTTGCGCCACAAATTCAAGACACATTGAACCTATTTGACCTCCAAGGTGTCGGAGGCTCATCAAAAGGCATTGCTAATTGAGAAGGCGCCAAGACGTGGGTCATTCAACTCATTTGGGCATAGTGGCGGTGGAAATTACAACCGGTCAAGAGTTCGTTCACAACTCGGAGGCCCCTTCCCAAGTGAACGACACAAGTAAGAACCCCACACCCATGGGGCAGCCAAGCCGACGGGCTGCAACGGCCCAAGTGTTTTCTTGTGAGAGATGGGTCACCGGATGGCGATTGTCGCAAGGGTGAGAAGTATGGAAAGGCCCTACTCGTCGATTCAGAGCAGCCTCGATGAGCAAGGCGATGGAGAAGAGCTCGAGCAAACTCCGATGACCGATGGGGCGAAGAAGAATTTGCCACTAGAGATGACACTCTTTATTGCTGGTGCGAAGGATATGTTATACACCGAAGGTAGAGGAGATGACGGACAGCGCCATAATCTTTTCCACACCATTTATACGGTTGGAGGCAAGTGGTGCAAACTTGTTATTGATGGGGCAGTTGTGAGAACGTCGTGGCTGAGGAAGCGGTTAAAATTGGGCCTTCAACGGAGAAACACCGCACACCATACCGCTTGGGTGGCTCAAGAAAGGAGATGAGGTAATTGTGTCTAAACGTTGCCTTATGAATTTTTCAATTGGGAAAAGATATAAGGATAAAGTGTGGTGTGACGTGGTGGCAATGGATGCATGCCATATATTCTGGAGACCCGGCAATATGATAGAAATGCATCATGATGGAAGGAAGAACACATACAGCCTTGGTTGACAATGTGAAGCTCATCTCCTACCCGATCCGGGTGAATGTCCCAAACCTTCAACCGGAACGGGTCAAACATTGTTGGCCGACATGAGTTCGTTAAGGAGATGCTCAAGCGGATTGTGGGTACTTACTAGTGTGTAAAGAAGGCAAGAAGATAGAAGAGGTGCCGGAAGAAGCCAATGGGTTAGTCAAAGAATTTTGATGTATTTCTGGTTGAGTTACCCGATGAGCTCCTCCTCTTCGTGACATACAACACCAAATTGATTTGGTGCCGGATCAAGCCTACCCAATCGACCACACTACCGCATGAGCCCCAAAGAGCATGAAGAGTTGAGGCGACAAGTGGAGGAGTTATTACCCAAAGGACACATTGGAGAGCTTGAGTCCTTGTGCGGTACGGCGTTACTCACCCTAAGAAGGATGGGTCATGGAGGATGTGCATGGATAGTAGGGCCATAAACAAGATCACCGTGAGATATCGGTTCCCTATTCCCGGTTGGATGATTTGTTAGATCAATTGAGTGGGGCAAGATATTCACCAAGCTGGACCTAAGGAGTGGATACCATCAAATTCGGTGCGACCGAATGATGAGTGGAAGACAGCATTTAAGGCTGGAAGGACTCTTTGAATGGTTGGTAATGCCGTTCGGATTATCCAATGCCCTAGTACATTCATGAGGGTGATGAATCAAGCTTTTCGGCCTTTTATTGGGAGATTTGTCGTCGATACTTTGATGATATACTCATTTACAGCCCCAATAGAGATACACACCTTCTATATGTGAGGGAAGTACTTCAAGTGCTCGGAAAGAGAAGTTCTACATCACCGCCAAGTGCTCATTCATGACAGATTCGGTGCTTTTCCTTGGCTATGTGGTGTCTAAAGATGGGTTGGCGTGGACGAAGCAAAAGTGGCGGCCGTTCGGGATTGGCTCATTCCTACCACATTACACGAGGTCGAGTTTCCACGGGTTGGTGTCCTTTTATAGATGCTTCATTCATAATTTTAGCACCATCATGGCACCTATCACGGAGTGTATGAAGGCGGAAATTCTCTTGGAGTGAGCGGCACAAGCATTTGAGGTAATTAAACTCAAGTTGACAACGGCCCACTACTTGTCCTTCGGATTTTGAGTTGCCATTTGAGTTGCATTGTGACGCTCCAAAGCCGTATTGGAGCGGTTCTAAGTCAAGGTGGGAGACCGGTGGCATTTTTAGTGAGAAGTTGAGTGGTTCAAGACTCAACTATAGTACCTATGATGTGGAGTTCTACGCCTTGGTGCAATCTTTGAGGCATTGGAGTTCCTACCTTGCCTACAATGATTTCATCTTGTACTGGATCATGAGGCGTTGAAGCACCTCAATAGTCAAGATAAGCTCTCCCCGGCATGCAAAATGGGCTGCATATGTGCAAGTTCTCCTTCACCATTACACACAAGTCGGGAGCTTTGAATAAAGTGGCCGCGCCCTTAGCCAAATCGACACTCTTGACCACCATGGCAAATGAGGTAATTGGTTTTGACCTTTTAAAGGATTCTTTATCAACGACCTCTTTTTGGCCCAATTGTTGATGAGGTGTTGTTGGGTAATCGGAGTGATTTTGGGCTGCATAATGGGTTCCTCTTCAAGGGCACTCAGCTTTGCATCCCCGAGGGTAGTCTTCGGTTTGGGATTATTCAAGAGCGCCATAATGAAGGGCACATGGGGCGGGACAAAACGCCAGCTGGTGGCGGAGAAGTTTTATTGGCCAAGCTTGAGAAAGGAGGTGGAAGTTGGTACGCTGCTGTAGGGTGTGCCAAGTATCAAAAGGAGCGGCTACAAATGCCGGGTTATATATGCCACTACCCATTCCGGATGGCCCATGGACTAACGTGAGCATGGACTTTGTATTGGGTTTACCTCGGACCCAAAAAGGTAATGATTCCATCTTTGTGGTAGTGGATCGATTCTCTAAGATGGTTCATTTTATTGCGGTAAAAGTCTGATGCGCGTGGCGCAATTATATTTTCGAGGTATACCGCCTCCATGGCCTTTCATTGTCCATTGTCTCCGACCACCGCGATTCCTTAGCCACTTTTGGCGGTGCTATGGCGTTATCTCACACGAGACTTGATTTTAGTAGTGCTTACCATCCACAAACGGATGGGCAAACAGTTGTTAATCGGTCGTTGGGGCGTTGCTTAGAAGTTTAGTGGGAGAACACCTCAAGTCATGGGACCAGCAGTTGTACCAAGCTGAGTTTGCCTACAACCGATCCCACCGACACCGCCTTCGTCCGTTCACCGTTATCTATGAGAGTAATCCACGGGCACCACCGGATTTAGCACCCTCCCGATTTAAAGCACATACATACCAAGGCGAAGGACCTTATTGCACATATACAAGAGGGCCACAAGTTAACCATCAAGAACCTCGAAGATTCTACAGCCAAGTACAAGGCGGATGCGGACAAGAAGCGACGTCTGTGGAATTTGAAGAAGGTGATTTTTATGGCGGTGCTCACCAAAGATAGATTTCCTATTGGTGAGTACAATAAATTAGCGCTCACAAGATTGGTCCGGTAGAGATTGTGAAGAAGATCAACCCCAATGCATATCGTTGAAGTTGCCCATATATCAAGACCTCCGATGTCTTCAATGTCAAACATCCGGTGCCCTTTATAGACGATTCGTCGAAGAAGGATGCGAATTCGAGGCGATGCTTCAACCCGAGGAGGATGATGTAGACTATAATGCCGGAGTATATGAGGAAGACCCGAAGGGATACATGTATGAAGACGCCCCGAAGATGGTGACAAGATCCTGACTCCGCAGCAAAAGGAGTACCCAGGCGGATCGATCGACTCGAATGCGATCGATCGCGGCCTCTTGGCTGCCTCGGCGATCGATCGCAAGATTGATCGCGCGAATCGGCTCGCACCTGCGATCGATCGCGGATCGGCGCCAAGTCCCTAGTAGTGCGATCGATCGCACTTCCCGGATCGGCGCACTCGGGCTTCCTATGTTATTTTTCCGCCGTTATTTGTTTTAAAACCGACTTAGTTTACTTGTTTTACTAGGATTAGGTTGGGAGCCCTAATTTCGTTCTTTATTAGTACTAGGGTTTAGCTATATATAGATAATTATAGCCTCTTAAAATGGACTTTTATGTGATTGATCAATTTTCTTTCAATAAGAATTACTCGAGGAGTTTTCTTCATATTTTCCTTAAAACCTAGATAGACTCTATTGTTTTGAAAGAACTCTCGGATCCTTGATAGACTCAAGATCTAAGAGTTATTTATCCTTCTTCTTAGATTGTTTTATTCGCCCACATAGTCATCGCATCATATTTCCTACAATTTCTCTTTTCAAGTTGATTTTTGGAGGACAGTGAATTTCAATCGACAAAGAGAAGAAAAATATCAAATAAATGATAGTCATATAAGCTTCATGAAAAATAAATTTTTATATTGTGTTATGAAATATTTTTATTTTTAATTGTATTTATCATTTTTTTATGTTATAAAAATAAAATATTATTTTATTATTTTAATGTCATCCCTACTAAAATCAATTCTTGGCTCCGCCATCGTTTGACAGGACTACCCAAGAGTGGCACGTCGTAGGTGATAACCATGTGATATCCAACAAGTTATCCAAAGTATACATATATTAACGTTGAGTCAGCACCAAATAACTTTGCCATATCATTTCAAAAAGGTCATATGGTCTGCAACATTATCAAATAGTTGTTTCAAGCCAAAGGCAACAAAACAAGCTTTAGAATCATATAATCTGCAACATATATATGTTCTGGTAGATTAGACAAGCTGCATGCTTCTAGATATGGTGTCCACATAAAAGCTTCATGTGGTGTTTTGGAATTGCTATGGGAATCAGGTTAGATTGTTCTGGGTCAATGGCTCTGTTTGGTAATGGCCTTAGGGCTGTTTTTGGCCCTTTTTTTTTTTTTTTTAAGTAAAAATTGACTGACATGAAAAAAATATATAATAATAATGTTTGGTATGAAAAAATGAAAATTTTTTATTTTGTAGTGATCTTTTATTTGAATAATAGTAAAAACTCATTAATGTGATATAAAAAGTGGAAAAAAATGAAAATCAATCCATGTGGCTTACGATTTTCAATTAACTCATTGTGGTATTAAAATAAACTCAAACGTTTTAAGGTATGCCACAAAAATAGTTTAGTCCCTACAGTTAAATTCCGTTACGGCTTAAGATTCGATAGTTTGAAATGTTAGAACCAATAAAATTGTGATACTTATCATATTTAACAGTCACACAAACGGAATCTATTAATTTAGTGGCTAAATTTGACTATAAAGACTAAATTGTTTTTGGCATACCTCATCGACTTTCAAGTTCATTTTGATACCATATGAAATTAATTGTAAATCGGATAAATCACAATGACTAATTTTATATTTTTTAAAAAATAAAAATATTAAAAATAAAATTTTTGAGGAATAGTATGGAGTCATTTTTAGGCTTCGCGAAACGGAGGTCAATAGGCGCGCAACGATTAACTTCAACCCATGTAGCAAGTGCACCCAATAGGTAAAGAAAGGATTCTATCTGATTTGTCAAAAGTTGTCCAGCTCATGCCAAATTTTTGTTGGACATGTTTCACTAATAATAGGAGTTAAAGCCAAATTTAATAGTTTATGGTGCTTCAAAGTCAAAAGCAACAACAACTAGGAAAGATTGGACCGTGTTATTAAATCTGTTCTCGAGCAAAGCGCTAGCACACCAAATGGCAAAGGAGGCTGGACTATAGTATTTGACAGCCACAAATGCATTCAAAAAGAATCTTTTATTTTATTTTTGGTGATAGGGGTACTAACTCTTTTATTGATAGATGCTTATAAAATTGATGTGTATTTTATTTGTTGAAGAAAAATAAAATAATTAATTAAAAAAAATGTAACGAGTACTAATGTATGAGTTACACATTAGTTTAATAAGTTTTTGTTAATAAAAGAGTTAGGACCCTTAATATTTTTCTTTTCATCAAGGATATGTGAAAAGAATTTCTATCGAATAGAAAAGGCTCACCGAAAAATCTTCTTACTTATGAGAGCTCTTTTCACGGTTTATATTATTTTTAGAGGTAACTTTACTTTAAACCTTTGAATTATCACCCGATTTGACAAGTCCTCAAAATTTTAAAACATCTCAATTTGAACTTGAACTTTAGATGCAATCAATTTGAACCCTCAATGATTTTAAACATTAAAAGTGAGATAATGACGTTTATACCCTTTTTTATATAAAATTTCAAATTTATCCTTAATTCCAAATTAAAAATAAAATTTTTTAAAAAAGTAAAAAAATGAAAATCATGGATATTTTTGTATTTTTAGGTATTGTCGTTAGAAGTTAACGGTTAAATGTTAATGAGTTCAAATTGACTGAAAGTTCAAGGGTTCAAATTGAGAGGTTTTGAAATTTAAGAAACTTGTCAAATCGCGTGATAATTCAAATTTAAAATGAAGTTACCCTATTTTTATCAGGAGAAGGACTCTCTAGCGGAAAAGGGTTAACTTAGAGATTTTCTTGCTCGGATAGGAGAGCTTTCTCCACAGCCCATATTATTTTTTTTTTGCTTCGTTGTTCCTTTGAATAAAAATAACAGGAGATTGGAATTCGTCCTAAAAGACATGCCTTGGTTGTTGGCTAGGGCATGCAAGCTCCCTAGCACAAGTTATATATATTTTCGTGCCCTGCTTGGATAGAGGCAGTGCTTGGGATGCTTATAGGAACATGGCGGCCATAAAACTATGAAGCTAACAATTTAGCTTTATATATATATATATATATATATATGGGTAAATGAAAACAATGCGAGTCAAAAAATTTTTAAAAGAATAAAAAAATTTTTGCAATGTTGCGCAGCACCGCGTGCTGCCAATGAGTGCTATAAATATATATATATATATATATATATATTAAATCAAAAGTAAAAAGTAGTTTTCAAAACTATTATAAAAAGAGCCTACTATCGGTCCATCTTGATAACACCCATTTTGACCTCCAATTACTATGTGACACATCATCAATTTAAGAAAAATGCAAAAATAAAAAGGAGAACAATCGCACCAAATCGGAAAAAAACTCATAGCCGGCAAGACTGTGACCCACCAAATCACGCCGTGGGTCTCATTGTTTCTAATGCCATAAAACCCGTTTTAATACCCCAAAACCGGTTTCTAATACCTCAAAACTTGTTTTTGATTCAAAACTAAAACCTAGAGGTGGAAGATTAACCCTTTAAGAATTTCATTACCTAAAATCTAGTGTATTTTGGTCCAACTTATTTTTATACACTTTTATGTTTTTGCTTATGTATCGATTATTAATTGGGAGTTATAAAGATGTGTTATCGGGATGGTCCGATAAAAGATTTTTCTTATAAAAACATTTACGATTATTTTGCTTTCTCCTTGCTACAGTACTTCTCATAGAGTTCATTGATGTATCTCTCTTGACTAATAATCTATGGAGTATTGTAGTCTTTTTAGTCACAAGAAAAGACATGAACATCGACTTTGGTCTTCATATGTCTTTCTAGTAATGATATAAGTTTTCTTAGAATCATCCCAAATGTGATGTGACTTTTAAAATCACTGTTGAATTTGAGATGTGATTTATTGACTTTTGATTTATTGATTATTTTAAAAGCTACATTACATTTTGGATGACTCTAGAAAGACGAGTAATGCTATAAGTCTTTCTCATCATATTCTAGAGATATGTTATAGTGCAATAAAATACCATTTTAACCCATAAAATCCTAGGCGGCAAGAGGTCATAGGCTTATCTGGGTAAGGCTATAACAACTATAGATGGAGCCATGATCTCTAGCTACCTAACACTTTTATGGGCCAAAAATAATCATTTTATTACATTATAACATTTCTCTGTTATTAAAATAAGTCGGCACAAAAAAGTGGTAGATGATGCTTTGTAACAAGAAACCTGCATAATCACGTCTTAAATTCTTTCCCTCAAAAAGAGAAAGAAAAATATCAAAATATCTATTAACATAAAATATATATTACAATCTTGACCTCGCTGGCGGCTTTGCTTTTTCAATAATTCGACATGGTCTGAGACTTGGTATCACATGTTTTATATCCACTATGGTAGAGTTTTATATCACTGTCCTTTTAACTATAAGGAAAATATTTGGTATCACATGTTTTATTATAATTTTTAATAAACACAGTGGTAGTTATATTTTATGGACTCGGTAGTTATATTCTTCGAGGTTATTTCAGAAGGCGACTCCTTGTCGGTTGTCAAGGTCATTGGGGGACAGAACAAAATTGGCTTAAGCATAGGCATATTGTGGAAGACACCAAATTAGTTATGAGATCCCTCTGACACCGGAAGATAAGCCATGTTAAGCGAGAAGTCAATGAAGCAGCCCATGGTTTGGGGAGGCATCCAAGACTACCATGGATCATATCTAGCTTGAGGAAACTCATATTGTAGATATTGTTCTTTTAAAGCTTAATGCCTTTCTTTTC
>CM028143.1:26033378-26102956 GCA_016403345.1 Corylus heterophylla
GAAATTTGGGATGCAAGACACTTTTTCGAGAAGCCTTCGACAAATCGACTCCCCTATCAACTTCTATTCACCAACAAGAGCCAAGCTTACTCCTCTTGCAGCTTTTGCAGTTGAACCAATCTCTATGCCTCTTTCTTCGACTCCTATCGAAGCTGCACATTAGAGTGCTACGATTCGACGAAGAAGACCACGTAGATGTAAGAATTTGGTTTGAATCTTTAAATAATTCAACCTAAGAGATCTAACTAAGAGCAGTTTCCATATCGTGACTTAATAACTTAAAATATTACCTTATACATCAACAAAAATGTTTGTTAGGGATCAAGAAGTCAAGAAAAACTTTTAAAGATAATGAAAGAATGGTGTACCTATATCGAAACTGCTACACGAACATAAAGATCACGGCCATTGTCATACTCCTCCCTGAATATTGTTGAGATCACCGACCAAATCCTGCATGCAGAACGTCGATCCCTCCCGTTGAGTGATTTCGTTCCTTCATATGAATAAGCCTGCAGCGCAATTGTTAAGGCACTCTATTTTGCATTCCAATTCATTCTTGGCATTAAATTGAGAATCGGTTTCCCACTTTCATTGTCTTTAGACTCAAGAATGTGTCGCTCTCCATATTCTTGCCACATAATATTGACTTTCTTGTGCAGCCACGAAAAATCTCCTCTGTTCGGTTCTCCAGTGAGCTAGCCTTGAAACCAGGCAAACACTTGCACATTATGCCGTTCTTATTGTTACTGACTAGCAAAATTCCCACAAGCATTATAAACACTGCATCTATCCTCGGCTCGCGAAATCAATGACCAAATCATCTCGTTTCCACTATGATGAACCTAAGAACCAGACCAAAAATAAAGAGACAAACCTAAAAACCAATAAACGACTTCAAGATAACCTTGAGACACTTAAGTCTCAAACAAATGGATATCTTCTGCTCCATGAATTTGGAAGGAAAAATGTGAAACTCATTGGACATTTGGAGGATCGGTCAGAACAACGACCATAACCAACCTCGTATCATCTGTATAATGTGTTAGGAAATTAATCCTATTTCCCAAGACCCGTGAGATGCGAAAAATAAAAAAATGCGGAATAATAAAGATAAGCAATCACACACGACATAAAGATTTAAATGGTTCGCAACAACGCCTACATCCACTTGCGGAGACGACCGAGAAAATTCACTATCAAAAGATGAGTACAAGAGAGTAACAAGGTGAGAAAACCACTCAAACCCAAAGCCCCAAATACACCCAATTCTCACTTTGCCCAAAGGAGAATAATAACAAGGGAAAAGAAAACACTCTCTTTCTTGCTCTCACTTTTTCTCTCTATTATTGGCTCACCAAAACACAAAGCAAATATTACTTTGTTTTTCTCTGTGTGTTTATGTCTGTGGACACCCTTTATATAGGACATAAAAGTTGGCTAAGCAAGGCTCCTCCAATTCCAAATTGTAGAAGGACTTCAAGTCCAAGTCATGCTCTAAAAGGAAAACCAATTCCAAGAGCAACTAGGAATACAAAACGTGAGCCAAAAGGATCCTCTTTTAATGATGCTGGGTCCCACCAACTTTATGGTGAAAGTCACAAAACTCCAACAATCTCCCACTTGACTTGAATCCCATCAAGTTGCAACAAAGTGAATCTCCTCCGGATGTCTCCTCCGCCTATCTTCAAGCTCGAAGACCAAGCTGAAGCTCGCGCATAGCTTAGTTTCTCAATAGTCACTCCTTTTGTCAGCATGTCTGCCGGATTCTCAGTTCCACGAATCTTCTCAAGTAGCAATTGTTCACTTTCGAGAAAAGATCGAATGAAGTGATACCTCAATTGTATATGCTTTGTTCTTGAATGATACGCTGGGTTCTTCGCAAGAAAAATGGCACTCGACTATCACCTGTAGAACGCCCTTCTCATTCTTCTTTCCCAACTCATCCAAAAACCTTGTAGCCAAACCATCTCCTTTCCAACTTCATCACGGCTACATACTCCGCTCTCTGAGTGGAAAGGGCTACAATTTTCTGTAACCTTGAGGTCCAACACAAGCAGTACCTCCTAGAGTATATACAAACCTGTAGTACTTTTCCTCGCTATCAACATCACCCGCTAGATCGGCATCCACGTAGCCTGCAGCTTCAACTCGCACCTATGAAGCAAAGGGACATATCCAAGTTCCTCTCGGATATCGTGAAAATCCACTTGACTGCCTCCCAATGCTGCTTCCTCGATTACTCATGTACTGCTCACAACTCCTACTGCATGTGCAATATCCGGTCTAAGTCTGAGACCATTGCATACATCGACTTCGATAGCCGAGGCATAAGGTACCTTGCTCATGTATGCTTTCTCTTGATCCGTCTTGGTGGATGATCCTTGGTTAGTCTAAAGTGACTCCCCAAGGGTGTGCTCACCGACTTAGCTTCATTCATGCTAAATCTCGAGAATCTTCTTCACATATTCATCTATGAAATCTTCAGTGTACTATTGGCCCTGTCCCTGATGATTCTCATCCCAAGGATTTGTTTAGCAGCACCCAAATCCTTCATTGCAAACTGCCTTGACAGCTGGTTCTTCAACTTGTTGATGTCTTCCATACTGGCCCCTGCAATGAGCATATCATCTGCGTACAGGAGTAGAATAATGTAAGAGTTCTTAAAACTCTTGACATAGCAGCAATGATCTACATTGCATCTCGTGAACCCAGTACTGCACATGAAACTATCAAACTTCTTGTACTATTGTCTTGGAGCTTGTTTCAGACCATACAAGCTTTTTCTCAGTTTGCACACTAAACTCTCCTTCCCCTGCACTGCGAATCCCTGTGGCTGCTGCATATAAATTTCTTCCTCCAACTCACCATGAAGGAACGCCGTCTTCACATCTAACTGCTCTAGATGTAAGTCCTCCGCAGCCACAATACTCAGCACAATTCTGATGGTTGTCATCTTCACTACCGGAGAGAATATGTCCGTGTAGTCAATTCCTTCTTTCTGCTGGAATCCCTTGACTACCAATCTTGCCTTGTAGCGTTTGCTACCATCATGTTCACCCTTTATTCTGAACACCCATTTGTTGTGCAAAGCCTTTTTACCTGCTGGCAACTCAGTCAGCTCCCAGGTCTGGTTAGTCAATAATGAGTCCATCTCATCCTTCATGGCTAACTCCCACTTGATTGAATGTTCAACCTTCAAGGCTTCAACAAACGTCTCTGGCTCACTGCCATCCGTTAACAAAATATGAAATAGGGAGGGTGAAAAATGCTGTGGAGATCTAATGGTTCTAGTAGATCTACTGGACAGCCATCTCGGTGTACCTGTTCGATCTCTTGATCTCTGTTTCTTCAACTTCTAGACCATCTTCAGTTTCTGAATCCTTATCAACTTCTGAATTCCTTTTTTGAGCTGCACCTTTAAAAATTCCATCTAGGTTGATAAATTCAGGCTTCTCAGCCTCTGACTCTGTACTTACTGGTTCTGCACTTGAATTATTCTTATACACAACCATCTCATTAAAAGTAACATTTTTACTTCTAATGATCTTCCGGTTTTGATCATCCCAAAACCTATACCCAAATGCCTCATCCCCATAGCCAATGAAATAACATTTTCTAGATTTAGCATCTAGCTTGCTACGAGCATCAGATTCAATATAGACATACGAAACACAACCAAAAACTTTCAAGTGAGAAAGATTTACCTCCTTTCTACTCCAGACTTCTTCAGGTAGTCTATGGGCCAAAGGAACTGATGATCCTCTGTTTATCAAGTAAGCAGCAGTGCTTACTGCATCCGCCCAGAAAGTTTTCGGTAGTCCAGCATGCAATCTCATACTTCTTGCACGTTCATTGAGGGTCCTGTTCATGCGCTCAGCCACGCCATTTTGTTGTGGTGTCCCTGGGATAGTCTTTTCCATTCTAATCCCATTCATTGCACAAAACTGTTTGAAACCCCCGTCTTCGTATTCTCCCCCATTGTCTGATCTTAGACACTTCAATTTCAGACCAGTTTCTGTCTCTACCATGACCTTCCACTTCTTAAAAACTTCAAATATATCAGATTTAAGCTTTAAAAAGTAAACCCATACCTTCTGCTTGAGTCATCAATAAATGTGATGTAATACCATCGAGCCTCCAAGATATGCCACGTGCGGGACCCCACAAATCCGTGTGTACCAACTCCAGCTTTCCGGCTTTGGTGTTCGCCAACCTTCGCGAAACTCACCTTCTTCGCTTTCTAGGATGCAGCCTTCACACAAATCAGGACTTAATCGACTTCACTCCGGTAGTTTCCTTTGCGAAGTACCTTCATCCCTTTCGCTCATGTGCCCAAGCCTTAGGTGCCATAATTTTGAGTCAGCACCCATATTTGCAACAGCAATTGTATCCCTGCTATTCGTCATCATAGAGAGAGTACCCGCCTTATGACCACGAGGCAAAATCCTGACTCCCTTGCTGACCTTCCACTTTCCACCGTGGAAATGAATTGAATGCCCTTCATCATCAAGCTCCCTCGAAATCAGTTCTTTTTCACCGGGATATGCCGACATTTTGCAGCTTCCATACCGAGTCATGTGGACTCTAATGCGAACATTGCCTATACCCACAACATCTAGTGCCGTTCCGTTAGCCAAGTACACCTTCCCAAAATCTCCAGCCACATAATTTTGAGAACTTCACGGATCGGTGTAGTGTGAAAGGAAGCTTCGAGTCCAAGACCCAAGAATCAAGAGAATCACAGAGATAGAAGTAGGGCATCGTGCACTTCTTACATTGCCCGACATTTGCGGCGTCATTTTCGGTCTTCTTCTTCACTCTGCAGCTTCTTCTTGAAGTGGCTTGTCTTGCCACAGTTCCAACACTCGAAAGTTGTCGTCTAAACACGGATTTGCTCCTACCCTTCCCGGACTTAGATCCGCCTCACGAGTTTCTGCTTGTCCTCTATCCCGAGTCTCGAGGTTTAAGCGAAGACGAACAAGAGGCTTCACCGCATCTCTTCTGCGAACCTCTTCACGAAAATCAAATCCTCGACGTCTTCATAGCTCGGTTTACTCTTTCCTCAGAGTTACTCACACCATCCTCACGCTTCCAGCTATTTGGCAAAGATGCCAAGACGATCAACACACGAACCTCATCATCAAAATTAATTTCCACCAGGATAATTGATTTGTGATGGTGTTGAACTCATTGAGATGATGTGCCACCGAAGCTCCTTCCGCCATCTTTAGGTTGAACAATTTCTTCATCAGATGCACCTTGTTGTTAGCCGACGGCTTCTCGTACATGCTTGACAAAGCCTTCATTAGACCTGCTGTGGTCTTTTCCTTTACAAAGTTGTGTGCAACTGATTTTGTGATGATAACCGATAGCGCTAGGGCTTTACGATCAAGCGAGCCCACTCGCTATCATACATGTCGTCGGGTTGTTCTTCCAAAGAGGTTGATGAAGATCCTTCCCATAAAGAATGTCTTCAATCTGCACCTTCCAATACCCAAAATCTTTGCCGTCAATTTCTCGATTCCCATCTTTCCTTCTTCACCGCCATCGCTCCCACTCGAACCAACGACTCGATACGTTGTTAGAAATTAATCCTATTTTCCAAGACCCGTGAGATCGAAAAATAAAAAAATGCAGAATAATAAAGATAAGCAATCACACACGACACAAAGATTTAAGTGGTTGCGCTAACAAGCCTACATCCTACGGAGACGACCAGAGAAAATTCACTATCAAAAGATGAGTACAAGAGAGTAACAAGGTGAGAAACCACTCAAACCCAAAGCCCCAAATACACCCAATTCTCACTTTGCCCAAAGGAGAATAATAACAAAGGGAAAAGAAACACTCTTTCTTGCTCTCACTTTTCTCTCTATTATTAGCTCACCAAAACACAAAGCAAATATTACTTTGTTTTTCTCTGTGTGTTTATGTGCTGTGGACACCCCTTTATATAGGACATAAAAGTTGGCTAAGCAAGGCTCTTCCAATTCCAAATTGTAGAAGGACTTCAAGTCCAAGTTATGCTCTAAAAGGAAAACCAATTCCAAGAGCAATTAGGAATACAAACGTGAGCCAAAAGGATCCTCTTTTAATGATGCTGGGTCCCACCAACTTTATGGTGAAAGTCACAAAACTCCAACATAATGATGATGTCAGATGTGGAACAGAGTCATTGTCGACTATGGTGGAGGTGAAGTTGGATAGCAAGTAAAATATAGCAGAGGGTACCTCATCAAAACTAATCAGCTTGCCTGAAACTTCACTTTTCCAGTTCCTTAACGATCTTTTCCAGATGATGAATTGGTCTCTCCTCCTTGATCAAGCCGAAAAGAGAAATTCCCAGGTGCTGGATCATCATAACTTTTCCACGAAGCCAACACTAAATTTTCATCCATTTTCATGCCGGGAAGAAATGTGTCAGTTGGGTAGTCAAAACTCTGCCAGAGAATTCTCCCGACAGATTTCCACTCTCTTCATGGCTCACAACCAGATTCCCATTATCCATTAGCTTTGCTGTCCTGTACATAGACAATGATGTTTCCAAGTTTGTCGACCAGAAAGGCTTTCAGTTCCATCCAACACCTTGAGATTGCCATCTTCTGCAACGGCAAAGACACCATTAGTACCAGAGAGTGGGTTGTCTCGATTAGCAACCCACAAAACAGTTCGAGGATTTGACCTGTAAAACCATATTCCAACATATGTTCTTGTGTCTGAACCAGGAGTAAAAAATCCTAGCTTAAATCTTTCTCCTGCTGAAATAAGAGTATCCTCTTGATCACAGCTTACCAATCTGCTAAATGTTTATGCTACCTCTAGCGGAGCAAAGCAAAAAAGATGAGCAAAACAAAAATGTGTAAGATAAGAAGATGGTAGGCACCATGTATTTTACAGAATCAGTAATGATGATGGTTTTTGTCATTCTTTTGCTCAATCAAATCTATGTAGTTAGAATTGTCTACTTAACTAGGAACCGTACAGCGGTAGCTAATCATCCAAAACCCACATGTTGTTTCCTTTCTAGAAAATGACCCTGAATTGTTTCCCATTATCAAAAAAATGCCCCCACATATTGATTTTATAAATGTGAACAGTAAACAGGAATTAGTGGATTGATTAGGTTGAAATATGTATTCATGACGTAGCATAAGCAAACAAATCGGAAAAGAAGATTTGTGTCTTCAATTTACAAGGTCAAGCTAGCTAGCTAAGAAAAGCTTTGGAAAGACAACTTTAAATCTTTTTAGTTTAAAAACTGAAATCATTACTACAATTATTCAGCTCTTATAACAATCCTCAAGTCTTCTAAAAAACGGCAAGAAAATTTTCCAAAGGTGGAAAATTAAATCATCAAAAGATGGAAGGCATGCTAGAGAAAATATTGAGATTTCTAAGGAAAAATTAAATTATAATTGTACGATTTTTGTAATGGAGAATGCTAGGTGTTCTCCTAGTGTTCTCGTAGTGTTTTTCTGTCCCATGTAGATATTATTTTTAAAACAAAATGAGATAAATAAGGAAGTTTCTTTTGCGTTTTAGAAAATAATATCCACCTATGATTAGGAAAACAGAGAACACTAGAAGAGCACCTAACATTTCCTTTATAATATCAGAAAAATAATAAACAAAGAAAAGCATAAAACTTGAAAATAGGATAAATTCATACTAGGACGCTCCTTAAATGAGGTATAGACTAACTGGTTAGCTCGAGTGATGTAGACCACAATGCTTGAGAATATATGAGGAAGACCGGATAGAGGGTAGTGTGAAGACACCCTAAAAGATGGTGACACGATCCGGACTCGCGCAACAAAGGAAGTCCCGGAATTGCGATCGATTGCACGCTGATCGCGATCGGCGTTCATGCCTTGGAAATGCGAGTGAAGTCCTGGAACTACGACCGATCCTCTCTGTGAGTGTGATCGAGCGCACCAAGCCCCTAGAAGTGCGATCGAGCGCATGCAGAACACTAAGTTATTTTGCTGCATTTTTATGTTTAAACCGACTTTCTTTCCTTGTTTTGCTAGGATTAGAGTTTTGGAGTTATTATTCTGTGTTTTACTAGTAATAGGGTCTTAGGGCTATAAATACATGCTTATAGCCTCTAGAAAAACAGTTTATGTGGATTTTATCAGTTTTCTCTTAAATAAGAATTACTCATAGGTGAGTTTTCTTCATATTTTCCTTGGGCTATAGATAGACTCTATAGTTTTGAGAAGAGTTCTTAAATCACTGATAGACTCAAGATCTAAAAATTATTTATCCCTTCTTCTTGTTACTATTTCTTTGCATCTCATCAAGTTAGGCTACATCATCGAGCGCATCAGATTAGGGCAAGTACTTTAATCATTTTTTTATTTTGATTAGCTAAGCCGGATAAACTAAGCTGTAATTTAACCATTTTTGTTTTTGATTTTTGATTTTTTTCTATTTAGAAAGGAAAAAGAAAGGGAACGTAATTTTACCCTTTGAACCTACAACTTTTCTTCTAATTAAAAGGGTAGTTTAACCTTTTGAAATGATGAAATAACACCCGAAAGAAATTGAGATGAAACAAACAAGTAACTATGCCGAGCTAGTTACGGTCAACATTTTGTCAAAGACGGATATTTCCGAGAAGAAAAAGGAAAAGTGCATGGCTGCTCTCAAGAATTTAACATTTAGCCTCCTAGACTCCATAGGGTACAATAAAGTTAAGCAAGAGAAGAAAAATAAATACAAGCGGAAGCATGTGCGGCAGTCTTCAGGTAAGAGTGGAGACCAATGGGAGTAGAAGAATTTGAAGAAAGAAGAAAAGTTGACACAAATTAACTACAAGTTATCCCCTTTTTTTTTTTTTTCATAATTAAAAGGTAGGTTGGTGCGACCAACTGTGGCTACTCAATTTTTTTTACATGTCCGCACAAGAGGAGAGGGGATTCGAACTAGTAACCTTCGCTTCATGAGGCATGATCCGTAGCTACTCAATTTTGACGTAACCAAGGTAGCAGCTGTTTGTTGAGAACTGCTCGAGAAAAACTTAAGTGGCGGAAATCGCAAAGTGCTCCTCAAGAGCCATACCAAAACATCAGTAAAATTCAAAACAGTTAATACCAATTTAGCCATACACAAGTTAAAGCAAGATGGAGTTTAGCTTTTTACCGGACTATGTTGAATTATTGAAAAAGCAAAGCGGCCAGCGAGGTCAAGATTGTCAGGTTTTGTTAAAGATATATTTTATGTTAATAATGGGGTCTCTCTTTTTGAGGAAAGAATTTAGGATGTGATTACGCGGGTTTCTTGTTACAAAGCATCATCTAACACTTTTTCTTATTATTTTAATAATATGATGAGAAAGACATATGAAGACCAAAGTCGATGTCCATGTCTTTTCTTGTGACTAAAAAGACTACAATACCCCATAGATTAGTCCAGAGAGATACATCAATGAACTCTATGAGAAGTACTGTAGCAAGGAGAAAGCAAAATAATCATCAGTGTTTTTTATAATGGTTTTGAAAAATATTTTTTACTTTTGATTTTTTTTATAAAAAAAATTATGTTTTTATATAATATAAAGCTAAGAATTGTTGGCTTCAGATTTTATGGCCGCCATGTTCCTATAAGCATCCCAAGCAGGCAAGCACTGCCTCTATCCAAGCAGGGCACGAATATATTATATATATAACTTGTTCTGGGCAGCTTGCATGCCCTAGACAACAACCAAGGCATGTTGATATAGATAAGAGTGATTGGGACTTTATGAGGAAGACTCGGGCAGATGTGAGTGTACTGAAGAAACTCTAAAGAGTCAAAACACGATAGCAGTGTCCGGACATGACATTCGTGCCCAGATATGAGGAGTAATTCGGAGTTTCTAGAATTTATGTCCGGACATGGATCCCGCATGTCCGGACAAGGGTATGTCTCATCTGAACAGGCCTTGTAAGATTACCAATCCGATTCTATTTTGTATTATTTTTAGGTTTTGGGTTTTGGGGCCTATAAATACATGTTTTATAGACCCTAAAATGTAGCATTTGATTATTATTCAGTTTTTAACTTTTTATCAATAAGATTATTCAGAGTTGAGTTTTTCATTATTTTCCTTCAAACCCTAGAGAGTATCTAGCGTTAGAGAAGGTTTCAGTAGATTCTTTGATAGTATCAAGGTCTTAGAAGTATATATCTCTTCTTCTTGTCTGTTCTATTTTGCATCTCATGAAGTCATGCTGCATCACATGTCTTTTAGGACGAATTCAATCTCTTGTTATTTTTATTCAAGGAAAAAGGAAGCAAAAAATAATATGGGCTGTGTGAGAGAGGCCCTCCTATCCGAGCAAGAAAATATCCGAGCTAACCCTCTATTTTGGCTAGAGAGTCCTCTCGCCTAATAAAAATAATATGAACCGTGAAAAGATCTCTCATGAGTAAGAAGATTTTTCAAATGAGCCTTTTCTATTCCGATAGGAATTCTTTTCTCATATCCTTGATGAAAAGAGAAATATTAGGAGTGCTAACTCTTTAGTAATAGAAGCTTATTAAACTAATGTGTAGCTCATTCATTTGTATTCGTTATATTTCTCCAATGAATAAGATACACATCAATTTAGACTATTTAATTAACATTTATTAGTAAAAGAGTTAGTACTTATAACATTTATGTTAGTTCTTGTGTTGGCTTAATTCGGTTCCAAAATGCGATGCTACTGTTCACGGCTCAAACACTGATATAGAATACTCAGAATCCAATCTCCACTGTTCATAATGTAGATTCATGTGTTATGAACGTCCTGCAAAATTTCAGCTCAATCGACCACAAACGCCTATCGATCGGAGTTGTTGATGAAGACTGGACAGTTCGGGTCCGACCTCCAGCTGGGTCCGACCCCATTTCAAACTTGATTTTTCAAGCAGGGTCCGACCTCACCTCGGTCGGACCCCGTTCCGAAAGTGCATTTTATGAGGCCTGTGACCTCAAATCTGCGAGGTCCGGACTGGCTGACTTATTAGGTTATTTTCTATTTAAAACACGATTTTGCTACATTTACAAGTATGTATTTTATTGAGCAAATATCTGGTGCTAGAGAGAGAAATTCGTTCTAGATTATTGTTGAAGAGAAAATACGTGAAGCCAATCGGAGTTCGTGTGAAAGAAATCTTTTAGAAGAATCGTGCGATGTTCGAAAGGACTCGAGGTAGAAGTCAAGTGGGTCACTTGTCGTGTGCAAGGAAGAGTCAAAGGTTTTGTTATTCTTCTTGTATTCCTTATTCTTCTATATAGTGAATTGATTTCTGGTTTGGCTGCCCGAGAGGTTTTACATTTAGAGAGTTCTCTAAATGGTTTCCTCTTAGAACCAAATTTCTGTGTTCTTGATTGCATATTTCATATCGTATTTGGTTGATTTTTTTTAACCGCTAAGTTAGATCTGTTTCTGGATTTTTCGTAAAACTCCTAGACGTGTGAGTAGGTGATAATTGGAGTTGTTTTAGAATTTTCAATTGGTATCGAGGCGGGTTCACTCGTGAAGGATTTATTTCCGAGTGTGATCCGAGACTCCATATCAAATGTCTCATACTGTTGTTCTAATTCTCTTCCGTCTTTGATGGAACAAATTATACGCTTTGGAAAATTCGTATGAGAGCATATTTTAAATCCATTAATGTTTGGCATATTGTCGAATCTGATGGACACGCCCAGAAAAAGCAATAGCTAAATGGACAACAGAGGAAAAGAATAATGCTATGCGAATGACAAAGCTATAAATGCTATTTACATCTCTGTTTCAAATGAGGAATTTTCTAGAATTTCTAGATGTGAAATAGCTAAGGAAGCCGAAACTTTAGAAATCACACATGAAGGAACTAAGGTTGTTAGAACTTCAAAAATTCAAATGTTGGTTTCTCAGGTTGAGGAGATTAGAATGCAGAAGATGAAACTTTTGATGAATTCTATTCAAAGCTTAGTGTCATTAGAAACTCTACCATTAATTTGGGAAAGAAAATGGATGATGCTAAAGTGGTGAAAAATCTTAAGATCTTTGCTTGAGAGGTTTATTCCCAAATTGCTGCTATACAAGAGCAAGGACTTAGATACTATGAGAGTAGAAGAACTTGTAGGTTCCTTCGCACCTTTGAGCTAATTCTTCCTAAACACAAGAACACCAAAAATATTGCTCTTAAGGCAAAAATGTTAAGGTTGACTCTTGTGGTTCATCCGATGAGGATTCGAAATGAGGAAGAAATTGCTATGTTTGCTAAGAAGTTTAGGAAATTCTTTAGAGCCAAGAAAGGAAATCTTAGGAATAGCAATTCACAATTTTCAGAAATCTAGAAATGAGAATGTTGAGAAAGGAAAGTCACCTAAAGGTATCAAGTGTCACGAATGTGGAGGACATGGACACATTCGTGTTGGATGTGCTAACTTGAGAAAGTCAAATGGCAAGGCATTTAATGTGACTCAAAGTGATGAGTCGACAAGGACGATGCTTGAACAAGGAGTTAATTACTTAGCATTTGGAGTTAGTTATGAAGTGAGCATGAGAATAGTGAGTGTAATTCTCAAGACAAACAAGGTGTGTCCGATAATGATTCGAAGAAGAAGATGATTTGCAAAATGCTTATAATAATCTCTTTGTGGAATACACTAAACTGAAAAGTGAATAAGCAATTGAAGAAACTCAATGAGGTTAATCTTGAAAATGATCAACTTTCATCACCTTAATCGATTCTCTTGCTACTCATAATACTTTGATGTCTGAAAATCAAATGCTAATTGCCAAAGTGAAATCCTTAGAGAATGAACTGAATGAATCAAAGAATCATTTAACAAAATTCTCTAGTGAAAAGCTAAATCAAATGCTACATAATCGAAACATTCGCTTGTTAGAACTGGATTGGGTTTTGATAAATCTGCTATTTTATCTACTAATGTTGCTTCTTCTTCAAAGATGATTTTTGTGAAACCAGTGAACAAAGAAGATAGCTTGGTGAAAAGAAGGTAATTTCTCCTCAAATTTCCAAAGATGGAAAAGGTAAGGGAACTCTAACGATTCCTATATGTCTAGTTCTAAGTCGAGAAGTATGCACATGTTAAGGAACCAACCTTCTCAAAGGTTTATTCCTACGTGTCATAATCGTGTAAGATTGGACATATTCGTCCTAAGTGTTTTCAACTTAAGTCATGAGCCTAAAAGAGAATATTTCCATTCTAGAAATAGTTATGAGAAATTATTCAACATGATGAGAGACGTAGTAACACTGTTAGATGTCTTGATAAGAGTCACACAGTTGTCCCCGATGTGAAGAAAGTTTGGATCAAGAAGATTAATACCATTCACCCATTGAGGGGAGTGGTAATGGACTCACCTAGATTAGGTGGGCACATAGACCATGCCTAGAAATTGAGCATATTGATATTTGTCTATAGTCGTTCTAGGGCATTTTTTCTTAATTTTGTTTGCTTTGTTTTATTTTCTTTGATTATTTTTATTCTTTTAGATTGTTTTAATTGTTAGATACTCATTTCTCATGTCTTGTGCTCAAATGAATATTTTACATATGAGTGGTCAATATTTCTGCAATTTACATCTATTGCTCCATATGTTTCGATATACCTTGTTTTTCAAGACGTAAAGGAGTAAGAGTCAGCTTTTTCTCATGTTAAATTGTGCACTTTTTGCCCCCATTAGGTTTAGATTTTTGTTATATGTTTGGAAATTTGGAGAAAACATTTTGTTTGGAAGATAGGGTAGAATCTTGCCACTTGACCAACTCGTTAGTTGAACCTAGCTCCAAAAATTCCACCATTTTCCAAAAAAAAAAAAAAAAAAAGCTCGATGATTTCATTTGCTTCATGTCTGTCCTAAAGAAAGAATCGTGATCAAATCATTGGAAATAGATGATTACTAAAGGACATGGTAAAAGAAAATGATCGGCCTCGGGAGTGTATCGGATGAGGAATCTAGGTCCTAACATTATAAGGTTTTATCGTGGTTTGAATCGTCTGGTCTTCCTTTACAAAATGTCCCTAGATTTACCTTTCATTGATGAAATCTTAGTTAATGGGAGTACTCACACACTACACCATCACATGAGATTTACGATTATTGCTACTGATCGCATTCACGACCAAGGTTGTGTCATGCATATGGTACATTTACGGTGTAAGTGTAGCTTGTTGATCACTCCAATTGTTCGGATATTCATACGAGCATGCATGATCTATTGCTTATCTATACAAGTTTTTTTGGTGTTTTGTTTTTTTTTTTTTTTTTTTAAAAAAGCTTTGGGTATTCATTGTGCAATACATGAGTCATTGATGTGTTATCATGTGTGTTTATTTAACTTTTAAAGGAGAAACATGTTTTGCATTTCCAGTTTCGTTGTTAATTGAGTCATACGTTGAGGGGAGTTTTGTGATGTTTCTTTATAATCACGCATCATTTTTTTCGAGTTTTATTTATGTCTTCTTGTTCCACATATGCCTTGATGTATTTTGTGAAGTGTTTCAGAAACATGAAGACCTTTTGTCATTTGTGACAAAAGGGGAGTAAATATGGGGAGATGATGGGATTGGCTCGACATTTTGGTTTTGTCACCGAATTGCCAAAGGGGAGTTTGTTAGTTCTTGTGTTGGCTTAATTCAGTTCCAAAATGCAGATGCTACTGTTCACGGCTCAAACACTGATATAGAATACTCGAATCCAATCTCCACTGTTCATAATGTAGATTCATGTGTTATGAACGCCCCGCAAAATTTCAGCTCAATCGGACCACAAACGCCATCGATCGGAGTTGTTGATGAAGACTGACAGTCCGGTCCGGACCTCCGGCCGGTCCGGACCCCATTTCCGAAACTTGATTTTTCAAGCAAGGTCCGAACCTCAATTCCCGGTCCGGACCCGCTCCCAAAGTGCATTTTATGAGGCCTGTCCGACCTCGATCTGCAGGTCCGGACTGGTCGACTTATTAGGGTTATTTTCTATTTAAAACACGATTTTGCTACATTTACAAGTATGTATTTTATTGAGCAAATATCGGGTGCTTAGAGAGAGAATTCGTTCTAGATTATTGTTGAAGAGAAAATACGTGAAGCCAATCGAGTTCGGTGAAAGGAAATCTTTAGAAGAATCGTGCGATGTTCGGAAAGGGCTACTGAGGTAGAAGTCAAGTGGGTCACTTGTCGGTGCAAGGAAGAGTCAAAGGTTTTGTTATTCTTCTTGTATTCCTTATTCTTCTATATAGTGAATTGATTTCTGGTTTGTGCCCGAGAGGTTTTACATTTAGAAAGTTCTCTAAATGGTTTCCTCTTCGTAACCAAATTTCTGTGTTCTTGATTGCATATTTCATATCGATTTGGTTGATTTTTTTTTAAGCCTAAGTTAGATCTGCTTTCTGGATTTTTTCGTAAAACTCCTAGACGGTGAGTAGGTGATAATTGGAGTCGTTTAGAATTTTCAATTTATATAATAAAAATAAAAGATGAGATTCTCAATTATCTAGACTCCTTTACCATTTCGTGTTCTTGCGCTTTGCTCGAGAAACGATTTAATCACACGTCCAACCTTTCCTAGTTGTTGTTGCTTTTGACTTTGAAGCACCATAAATTATTAAATTTGGCTTTAACTCCTATTATTAGTGAAACATGTCCAATAAAAATTGGCATGAGCTGGACAACTTTTGACAAATCAGACAGAATCTTCCTTACCTATATTGGGTGCACTTGCTACATGGATTAAAGTTAAATGGTTGCTATAGCAAATATATATATAGGTGAATCAATCAAATAGCTGATTGCCATAGCAAATATTAATGGTTGCCAGAATACCACATGAAGCTTTTATGCAGACACCATATCTAGAAGCATGCAGCTTGTCCAATCTACCAGAGTATAAAATGTTGAAGATTATATGTTTCTAAAGCTTGTTTTGTTGCTTTTGGCTTGAAACAGCTATTTGATAAAGTTGCAGAGCATTAGCATATGATGTGACCTTTTTGAAATGATATGGCAAAGTTATTTGGCGCTTACTCAACATTAATATATATGTAAACTTTGTAGTTTGTAGGATCCTACTTTGTGTAACTTCTTGGATATCACATGGATATCAGCCTACGTGTCACTCTTGCGTAGTCCTGTTAAAAAAATTTGGTGTACGGATTGAGGTTTACAATAATGGCCCATACCTGAAGAGGTGATTTAATTAAATTTAAAGGCTAGTGATTTGAAAAAAAAAATGTTAAATTCCAAACACTTTTACAATAACTCTTTTGGAAAAATTTTGTCTTTTTTAAAAAATTTTGTTTTAAAAGGGTTTCGGTTTTGTTTGGAAAAAAAAAAGGAACTTTAAAAATTTTAAAGCAATTTCCCAGTTTGGTTTCCTAAAATTTTAATTTTTAAATTTCTTTTTGTTTCATAAATTTTAGAATATTTTAATTCAAAAAATTGTTAAAAGAAAATTAGTTATTGCTAAAAAATTTGAATTTAAATTCATTATGACTTAATGTATTTACAAAAAGATTTACTCAAATTCAAGAAACCAACAATTTTATAAAATTGAATGATAGGTTTTAATTAAATTTGTTACATAAAATTCATTAATAGAATAGGATATAGGTTAAAACTGTGTAGTCTCTAATTACGTTAATAATGAATCATATCTTTATCCAAAAGTAAGGATGGTAAATACCATTCCGATTTATACAATAGATTGGGGAGCAATTCCCAAGAATTTCAAATTTTGAACCAAACCTTGACCACTCTCTTACTTTGCAATTAATTGTTTCGTTGTTAATTTGTTGGTATATTAATCAATTTTGGTTCAGGGTTTCACCTATTTTTTTAAGAATCTTAATCTGTCATTAAATTAATTAGGTTTGCCCCTAAATTTCTTAAACTCAAGCAAAAGAATAAAGGTGTGAAGATACATTTGGGTTTATACCAATCTTTGGTTCCTAAAAGGTGAAATTTTCTTAGGTTATCCGAATCTAATTGAACCTAGGTTTTGCCAAAGGGTTTTTACTTTGGCTTGGTTTTCCTTTTCATATAGTAAAATGTTCACTATTTTGGGAAATTGGTTATTGTTTTTTTTCATATGTCAATTTTAGTTGATTTGAAGGTATCCATTGAATCTAATTGATAAAATTGAAGGTGGTTAAGGCTTTTGTATAACAGCCAAGGGTTTGATTTTAAACTTTTTAACAATTTTTAAGTCATTTAGATAAAAGGTTTTTAATTTTGATTTAAAAATTTTTAACAATATTGTTCTTAAATTAATTTATTGACTTTTATTTTTATTTTTTTGTGATAAAAAAAGTTTAGCATTGTTCAATTTGAAAGAAATATGACAATCAGTAATGCGAAAATTTATTTTGTCAAACTTTAATTTTTAAATTTTTTAGAAATCAAGATTTGTAAGTTTACATTTGAAATTTGTACACTTCACCATATGTTAAATTTTTTTTTGTATTAAAATTATTTTGGTGCTTCCACAGATCACTTATTAAAATTTTATCTTTGAAAGATTCTATTCCATTTTAAATTAATTGATTTGTGTTTTGGGAAATGAGGTTTAATCTGATGATTTCTGATAAAATTTGAATTTAATCTTGGTTAAAAAGGCTTGATGGAAATTTCCAATTAGGGAGTTTTGATTTAATATTGAAGCTTCATATTTCCCAAAATTGTTTGTTTTTTCCTACTTCTTCCAATTTTTTTTAAGATCCAATTTTGTTCATTCCCAAAGAGTAAATAATTGTTTAATATTGGCTACAATTTGGTTAATTATTAATCCTAGGACTTGTTAGTTGTTCAACCAAGTTTGCCAAATAATGCTTATTTAGGGTAAAGGAGTATTTTACCAAATTCAATTCCGCTAATTGATATTGCTAGGAATCCTTGCATTTTTGTTTCAGTTTTGCTCATTCATTTTCTCATTATGCTTTTGGGTCTTTTTGATCAAAAAAAGATTTTTTCCCTCTTTATACCTGAGCCTTATTAATGTTTTAAGGAACCAATTTGTCACTATAATAAATGTAATTTACTTGTTTGCGGTTTATAAACCTATTATTGAATGACCTTAGTTTTAAGCGGTCCACTTGCTGAACAATAGTGGTTTCTTTTTGATTTTTTAGGTTTCATTATTTTAAAAATTTAGTAGACAAAATCTATCCTTTTCTAAAAACAAAGTTTAATTTTCGGTACTGGATTTTAATCTTGGATTTCCAAAGAGGAATTATTTCAAGGGTTGTTGTTACCAAAGAAACTTTGGTAATTTTGGCCTGTTTTTTGGCAATCCAGAATTTTTTATGGCCTAGGTCTTCTTTTTAAGTAAAAATCTTTTCAACAATTGCTTTGAATGGAAAGTTCTTTTTTGTTCAAAATTATTGCATATCATAATAAACTTTTAGGTATTTTCTTGAACATGGCAAATAAATATTTAGGACAGGTTTGGCAGATTATTTACTTTGAGAAATGAAAATCTTTAAAATTCACATTGAAGTGATTTCTTTTCTTTATTACCACACAAGGGAAATTTTTTTCCTGACATTGTTTTTCATTTAGTAATTTGCTCTTGAAAGGAAAGTGGGTTTAATTGGCCCATTTTTTTATTATATTTATTAATTGGTTCTTTTATTTTAAAATGAATTGGCCTTTTTGATCATATGAATTGTTTTTGTAAATTTCGTTTATGGTCATTTTAACTCTCAATTTCTTAGCAACCTGCGGTGGTTGATGAAAAGGTAATGGCCCATTTGCCACTCAAGGGATGTGGGATTGGGAATTTTCAGTAATTGCCAAATTTGATTTTGTGTTGGTCTAATTTCCGGGTAATCATCATTTAGAAAATATTTATAAATCGATTTTTAATGGTCATGTCGTTAAGAATAGAATTTAAATGAATACCAAAAGGTTTAAAGCTAAATCGGTCCAATTGAATCCTTTAAGTTGCAAGGAAGATTAAATCGCCTTAAGGCCAATTTTGAAGGTTTAATTTTGCATTTTGATCATTTGAAAGCTTGGTTTGCTGCCCGTTAGGTTTTACTAGCTTTTAATGCTCTTTAAATTTTGATTCCTTTATTTAATGAGAATTGTTAAAGTTGTTCAAATTTTATTTATTTAATGAGAGTGGGTTGGTGTCTGGTCAATTAATACTTATAATTTATATTATTTGGGGTCCCTGGTGATTTTTCTATGGTCTTTAGAAGGCTTTTCATGCCAATTATCAAATTTTTATTGCCATTGTTTTTTCGGTTTAAAATAAATTCCTATTCCATTAAGAATCAGTTTATGTAATATTCCCTTTTTCTAATAATTTTTATATTAAATATAAATTTGTTGGTATATTTCTTAATGGAATCTTTTAGTAGGATTTAAATTAACTGCTCTTTTAAATTTATAAATTTTGGATATCATAATCATCAAAGCCTCAAAGGCTTCTAGAGTAATTCCATTTCAATTTTGAGAGTGCCCTTTGGTCCAATTCTTGTAATTTCAAATTGTAGGAAGCTCAATATCCAATGTACGCAATCCAATTCTCGAATCCTTTGAATTTAGTGAACTCTTGTCGAACAATTTCAAACACAAACCCATAATGCCATGGTCGAACTAATAAGGTGAAAAAAATAACACACAATCAAACCATTTTAAAATTCCAAATAGAGGTTGTTCCATGTAAAAAATTCCTAATGGTTGCAGGTACAGGGTCCAAAACCCCAAACTGTTGTAATTCTTAAACCAACCAAACAATTTTAACCGAGATAAAATCCATTTAAAGGTGTGTTGCCACCTATTTAAAGTTCCTTTTTCACCAATTGCTTCGATTTTCCAATGCTTAAAAATACCTTGGGCAATTTTTGACCAGAAAGTAAAAAACCTCAAATTTTTCATCAATTAAATAATTCAGGTACCTCAACAATACTGCTGAATTTATATTCCACAAGGTGTTCTTGTTCGGTTGTTGTCAAGGCACCCCATTATTTTCATTATATTAATAATACTTAATTTAAAAGTTTTGTAAGGCTGGTTTTTTCAACACTGTACCTCATCCATTTGATAAGTTTTGGCATTACGGAATTTAACATTCTATAAAAATTGAATGGTAATTTCCATAATGATTTTTGAGATGTTTTGCCCCAAATCAATTCTGAACTTCCAACTATCAATTTAATCCATCATCTTAACAAAATTCCATTACCTGAATAATGTATTGTGGATTTAACTTTTGCAAAACGTGACTTTCCTTAACCCTTTGAATTTGAAAAGTTACAATGGTGCCAAATTAATATTCTTCAAAAATTTCCAATAAGGTTCTTTAATTGTCTTTGCTTAAAGTTAAGCCTTAGATGTTGTATTTTTTACCTTTTATAAGTTTATTTAGAAGTTCAAATTGAAAATTTAAATTGTTTTTAAAATCGGTTAGATTTTACAATTTATAAATAATATTAATAACCAAAAATGTAAATTTTTAAAAAATTCCTTAGACATCTTGAGATTCGAATTTGGTATATGTTAAGATGTATTCTGTTTTTATTTCAAACTTTTGTTCAATCCCTCCTTGCAGCTTAAAATTCCCTATTAAAATTTTAAAAAATGTTTATTTAAGAATATCCTTTGAATTGGTGATAATTTTTAAAAGGAAAACAAAATTAACAAAATCCTTCCACTTGGAATTGAATTATTTCCATGCCAAAACTCAAATAAGAATGAAATTAAATTTTATTAATGATTTAAATTAAAATACGATTGTGGTCAACAAAATTTGCTTTTTGGGTTATGATCATATAATTGTAATTAAAAGGACAACTTTGTAAGGTTGATCTGTGACTAGTCCAGCCAAAATTACCCAGAATTCCTAGGAGATGAAAAACTTTAACCCTTTTAATCGATTAGATTGTGTTGCAAAAGATTTTGATTAAGGAATTGGGCCAAAGAAATGGATAATGGTGGTAAAGGTCAAAAATAAATGAATTGACAAATATTAATGGAATGTCATTGTCAATAAGCAGTGTGAAATTTTAATTTTTTTAATAACTAACAATTATTTGGGCCATTTAATTTATAGCACTAAAATTTCCTTAGAATTTTCTAAGGTTTAAATTTTTAATTTTCTAATATAAAATAATATTGGAAAGTTTGGGGAAGTTAAAAAGTATTTATGGTGGTTTAAGGTATTTATGGATTAAAAATTTTAATTTTTTTCAAAAAATATAATATTAAAAAAAAATTGAAACTTTTAATGAATTATACAATGACATTGTAGAAATTATTAGCATTTCTTAAAACTTGTGATTTTAATTCGTTTACTTAGGTTTGGTTAAAATTTTGCTTACCAAAACAAATTTCCTGCAAGTGTGATTGAAAAGAAGGACATTTTAAGGTAAGGATATTATTTGATTTTTAGATTGGGCCTTTTTAAAAAGAGGCATTTTAAAAAAAGTTCCAAATAAGGACTAAATCAAAATTAAAGTTCAAAACTCATTCCTAATAAATTTTTTTTAAAATCGTTGTGGGGCAATTTTGAAAGTGGTTACTAATTAATGTTTTTAAGCTATCATCAATATTTAAAGGCAAATAATGAAAATTAAAAAATAAAACAATTTTATCAAAATAATTTTTTATTGGTTAAACTAAATCCCAAAATTAATAAAAAAAAACTTCCATTAAACCAATAAATCATCCTAAAGGCTGGAAAAGAATTTTTCTTTTTTTACATTATAAACCTTTTTGTCATATGACTAACAATTTTTTTTTTTAAGGAATATTTCAAAAATAAAATATAAAAAATTTATAAAATAATTGGGGAAAAATTAAATTTATTGGGTTAAATTTAACCTTTGTATTCAAAAAGGTTTTAAATTCAAAAAATTTTTTAAAAAAAAATGCATGAAACATTAAAGGGTTTTGCTATCATTTAGTATTAAGGCTGATATTGTTTTTTTGGAGATTTAGAGTTTTGAAAGGATTAAACAAAGAAGAGTAAATTTCCAAAATTTTATTTAAAAATTGCTTTAATTCAAATATTTTTAAGAATTGAATTATTTTATGGTCATAAGGTAAGATTAAAGAAGGTAATTAATTTTTTTTTCTAACAGTTTTAAATGGAAAATGCTATTGAAAATTAAATAAATTTAAAAATAAATTAAAAAAGTTAAAATATAAATTGAATTTAATTTTTATTATAATTAAAATTTAATAAAATTGAGGGCAAATACCCCTTATAAAAACAAATTTTTGGAAGTTCTTTGCAAAACTATTAAATTTGCGTTTTCCTTGACAAAAATTTGAGTTCTAAATTCTTATTCGAAATTCCTAAAAAAAAAATAAAAAAAATAACAAAGAAATTTACATAAATCAACAATTTAACTTTGCATTGAAATTCCTTAAATCTTTCTTCCCAAAATTGGTTGAAATTTAAAAGGTTTATTTCTAAAAGAAATTTGGTAAAATTCCAAAGAACAATTGGCAATTTTCAATTGGACATTATGCCTTCATGAATCTTAAGAAAGTTTCTTTGGCAATTTCATTGTAATCAAGATATCTTCCACTTTCAAATCTCAGTTGCAATTAAACCAATTAATTAGTCAAAATCCAAAAAATTAAAAATACAAAAAATAAATTTGAATAAAACAAAATTGGGTAATAAAATCTCAAATTAAAAACATTGAAAATTAAATATTTATTTTTGAAATCATTGTCTAAAACTAATAATAAAACCAAAATAAGTTGATAGAAATTTGGGCCAACTAAAAATTTTGTGAATCCTTTGGCTTTTATATAGGAGTAACCTATCAAAATAATTTTTTAAACCCTTATTTATTGAAATTAAATAATAAACAACATGTATTCCCCTTTTAAAAATTTCAAGAAATGGAATTTTGGATTCTCATTAAAAAATTATTGTAATTGACCATTCAGATATCTATAGGTTAAGATTCAGAAATTAATTTCCCTTTTAATAAATTAATGAATTCCAAAATAAAACTTTACTGATTTAAGTCCAAAATTTTACATTTCAAATTAATAGAGATCTTATTATCCGTTTAAACCAATAAATGTTAAAATTAATGTATTAAGAATTTCTTGTATCTTAATTAAAATTCATTCAAGCTTTATTCAAATTCCATTCTCATAAAATTTGAATTTAAACCAAACCACATCTAAGATAATCACTAAGCTTGCCAGATCATATATTTCTTTCCCAATTTATTCTTTGAAATTTTCTAAATATTTCTAAAATTACTTTCCAACAGGATTTACGATTAGCCTCCAAAATTTGATATGAACCATACCCTTATTCCCTTTTTGGATATTGGTAAATTTTCACTCTATGGAATATAAATCTCCCCGAACTATTCCAAATTTGATCCAATTTTAATTTAAGCTGCAAACTCAGTTTTTCCATTTCTTATCGAAATTAAGAAACATATCAAAGGTTACAATAAAATTCAATAAGGAATAGTTTAATTAAAAAGTTAGGGCATTACCTGTTTCAGGCCATTTTAAACCAATACCGTTTTGACAAATTTTTTATAAATTTCAATAAATGCACCCTTTTTATCAATTTAGATACTTGAACTTTAACTAGTTGGAAATACTTTACACACTTAAAAATAAAAACTGTTTAATAATAAAAGTTGAAATAATTAATAAGGCAAATCCTATTGTTAATAAATTAGTTTTCTTAATCATTTTAAAATTTTATATTTTGGCATTAACAAAATGTTAAGGAATTTAAAGACTATGATCATTTCTTTTAAAATTTACAGAGAAATTAATTTTAAAGAAAATATTAGTTATGAAAGTTTCGTTCCAATTCCTCCAATCAAATAATCAATATGTAAAAGTGAGCATAATTTAGTGAAGGTATATTATTAATTTTGAATTTGAAGTACCTTCCAAGTTGTATGAAATGAGTTTTCTAAAGTTTTGGCCTATTTGGATAAATTCAGTATGGGACTTCTTAAAGGGCCTTATCTTTCCTAAAATAAATTGAAATTACATCCAAGAAAAGTGACTTATGAAACTTTGAAACACATTTCTTTTCGCCCAACCGATTATCTCGAATGTTAGGGCTGAAACCATATTTCCCTTAATTTCTAACCTTGTAAATTGCATCAATTTTTCCATTTTACAATGCTTTGGATCCTCGATTGGAATCATTGCCTTGTGTTGGAAAAAATAATTTTAACTTGGAAATTAACATTAAACCAATGGGGTTAGCTTGTTTGAATAATTTCATAAAGTCCCATATTGATTCGAAATTCAATGGTGAAAGGCGTTGGTAGTGTTTGGCGAGGAAGTAACTAAATGTTAAATTTTTTGATTCTAATTTACGTATTTTTATAAATAATTAATCGTTTCCAACCCATTTTTTTATGAAAGCCTAAATTTATGTCAATTAAAATTTGGATTTTTGGTTATAATATGTTATTGGTAAGAAAGTAGCTTGATTTAAATTCCGTAGTAGACTCTTTTGGGCATTTATTAAGCAATGTTTTGGTGATTTCTAATTGGAAGGAGTTACCATTAAAAATTATTAGGTTTCCGGACAGCCAATCCCATATTAATAGTTTCTGGGCCTGGAATGACTGAGTGGACCATTACAAGTTATTGGTTTGGAAAGCATAAATCCGCTTGAAGCTGATTTTTAAACTGTTTGCCCAGCCTTGAAATTGAAGCTACAGAACCAGGGAAAGAAGAATACTTGCAATCTAGACAATGATTGGCTTAAAATCATTTAAAAATCTGTTTCAAAAGGTATTAGAAAAATTAAATTTTTGTTAAAGTTTAAGGTGAATTCTAAACCATATGTTTGGAAAGATTTAAAGTTATTGGATTAATTCAAAGATCTGGTTCGTTTAAAAGTATCATTGTCTGAAAATCTAAAGGTTTGAAATTTTTAAGTTTTCCTTTATTCTAATCATAGGGATGATTTGGTTGTATTTGGTTTTCATTTAAATCTAAAGGTTCCTCTTGATAAATTGTTCTTATTGTTTTAAATTTGTTAACTATCCTACATTTTTGTTAAGTACTTTCGTTTGGTTTAAATTCTTAAGCTTCAATCATAAGGAATTTTTAAGGAAATATAAATTTATGAAAAGGAAGTAATTGTTTCCTTATTAAAGCTATTTCCTTTGAATCATGTTTAAAATTACCTTGAAATTGAATGAGAGCTGAAATTTAAAAATTAGGGATAAAATTTGTTAAACTGAAAGTAAAGTATCAAGGAATGAGATAAGATATCTAAGTGAAAGCTAAGATTTCATAAAGTTCCGGGATAATGAGAATTAAAAATTTTCAATTGAGGAAAGAATAAAGAAATTTAAATGTTAAAATTTCTTTGAATTAGAATGGAATAGGAATGAATCTAAAGGTTGAAATTTAGATTGAAGAAATGATTATCTAAATTTAGCTAATACAAAGATTAATAAAGTAAAACAGCATCAATTTGAAAAACAATGGGGAATTTGAATTACAATAAAATTAAGAATTAATGATGATAAATAAAATTCAAGATATATTGTTGAGAATCATTTTTGCAATTGTAATATCTATTGTTAGGGCAAGGTTATCATGATATTGCTAAAGATGATTTTGAAAATTCTAGGAAACACCTCCCAATTTCTACGTAAAATTAGAGGTGATGATGCATAAAGTAAAAGAACACTTTTTGAAAGCAAGATATGTGCTCAGTTCATTAGGAAAATCACCATCTACAAGAAATAAACAGGACTACTCTCACATAAATATTTAAAATCTGAAAACAACTTTTCTTTTTTGATAGTGAACAAGCTCCTACAAATATACTGTTTAGATTCATCCACGCAATTATAATGTCTATTGTTAGTGCATGCAGGTTAAGCATGATATTGCTAAAGAGGATTTGAAAGTTCTTCCAAAAACCTCCCATTTTCTAATGTACAACTAGAAGTGATTATACATAAAGAAAAAGAAAACTTTTTGAAAGCTGCACAATCCTCAATTGAACAGAACAAAAGCTTCCTAACACTCATGAAATGCAATGAAGAAATCAGTATTGATTTATGTTAGTTCTTGTGTTTGCTTAATTCAGTTCCAAAATGCAGATGCTACTGTTCACGGGCTCAAACACTGATATAGAATGCTCAGAATCTAATCTGCAGCGTTCATAATGTAGATTCATGTGTTGTGAACGTCCCTGCAAAATTTCAGCTCAATCGAACCACAAATACCCATCGAACGGAGCTGTTGATCAAGACTAGACATGCCAGGTCCGGACCGCAATTCCCCGGGTCCGGACCGCAATTCCCCGGGTCCGGACCTCATTTCCAGAAACTCAAATTTTACTCCGCAAAGCCGTGTCCGGACAGCCCATTAACATGTCCGGACACCCCGTAAGTTTTAGGCCCAAAAACGTGATTTTAAGTGGGTTAGGTCTAGGGTTTTGTCAGGGGTATATATACATCATTATAGAAGAGAGAAGTACGGATTTTCACCCCCAGAGAGTTCGTCGGAGGCTGTGCTAAGAGAGATCATATGTGGTGAGCGTTAAATTGAATCTCTTAGAGTTTTAGTTATTCCTTTGATAAATTTACGGTTGAGAAGTCTATCGGAAGGGTCCAGTAAAGGAGAATCACGTTGAAGAAGATTGTGAGCAAGGAGACGAGTTGTAGGCTTGTTGATCTTACAGAGCCAAGGTCTTGCAAAGGGTTGTAAGTGTTCTTAGTGTCTGTAATCTCTGGATAATCTTTTGATAGTGATTTCCTAGGTTTGGCTGCCCCGAAGAGGTTTTACTTTTAGATCGGTCTCTAAATGGTTTCCTCTTCATAACCAAAATATATGTGTCTGCCTCTTTATTGCTTTATATATTTTGGGTGATTGAATTGTTTATTGCTTCATAATATTAATTCCGCATAAATTGTGATAAACAAGTTTTTGGAGTCGGCATAGCGTTTTTCAATTGGTATCAGAGCGGGTTCACTCTATTTGGATTAAAATCTTGAGTGAGATCTGTTGACTCCTGTTTGCTATGAATACTTCTCAATGGGAATATGATCTTATAAACTCCTTCAACAATTTGTTGAAAAAATTCACTCTTTTGAGACATCAATACACAAATTGTTTGGGGGAGTTTCAAGATCTTAAACATGTGAATGAATCTATTGTTACTAAATTTTCTGAATCACATACTTTAATTGATTCTTTAAAATTTGAAAATTTTGTTTTAGGTTCTAAAGTTGATTTGTTAGAGCATAAATTAAAAGAGTCAGAAACTCAATTGGAAAAATTCTCTAGCAATTCCCTTGAGAATATGTTACATACTCAGAATTCTGATTGTGATAAATCTGAGTTAAGTTTTGATTGTCATGTTGCTTTGTCTTCTAACAATGATTCTACTTCCGAGATAATATTTGTTAAATCAGAAAAAAGTAGAAGACTTTGTGGTTAAAAGAAAAATAGCAGCTGCATCGACCTCACAAGGTAAGAAAGTTAAGAAAATTCATATTGAACCTTATGTATCTTACCCCAAATATAGAGTCGTCCATCCTCCTAGGAATCTACCTCCTAAAAGGTTTATCCCTACTTGTCATCATTGTGGAAAAGTTGGTCATATTTGACCCAACTGTTTTAAATTGAAACCTCATGTGTATAAAAATAAAAATTCTGTTTCTAGGAAAGATTATGAGGGTTTGGTAATGATGATGGGAGGTGTGTCTAGAGTAGACAAGTTTGAAAATGTTCACGTCTCTACACCTTTATTCAAGAAGGTTTGGGTTAGGAAGGATTATACCATTCACCCATTGAGGGGGAGTGGTAGTGATCTCACCTAAAGTTAGGTGAGTCAATAACATGCCTAGGATTGATTGTTTTGCTTATTTTTGAATATCCTAGAGCGTGTTATTTTTCTTTGCTTTGCATTTTTTTTGTTTTTGCTTTATTGTTTATGCACTGTATTGTTTTTGTTATTACACTTTCTGTATGAAGAGTATATACATGATTGTTTTGAGATTCATGTTTTGAGGCATATTCATAAAGGATTTTTCAAGAAATTCATATATCATGATCTTTGAAAAGCTTATAGATGAGATGTTGTGTGCGGACCACCAAGATTTTTGTCTACTTGCTAATCAAATGTTCAGGAATGTGTAATGTCTTGTGAAGACCTAGAAGTAGTTATTAAACAAAATCATTATTTTGTAGTGGGACCTATAAGATGTGATGAAAGTTTAATGCTAAAGGACATTCATGTCTTGCCTGTTGTAATCTCAATTCAAGCATATTGTTTTGTTTTGCATTGCATTTTTCTTTGTTTTGCATTTGTTTTTCTTTTGTGTGCATTTCTTTTGTGAAAAATTTCAAAAAGACAAAAATATGTTACTTTGATTGTTTCCTTTTCTTTCTTTTGTCTTATGCACCTAGATAGTCCATTAATTTCTCATGTTGCTTTTTATGGATTTAATTCCTTACATCTTGGAATGTTCTTAATATGCATGAGATGAAAATTTGTGTCAATGGACTTGTTTTTGTGGTTACCTAAAGCCTGAGCTTATGTGGTACATTTTGCCTATAGTTTATCTTTTGTGCACATTTAAGCTTAAATTGTGGTTTTGTTTCACTTTATTTGTGAAGTCTGTTAGGTAACCATATGAGGTTTTTGACTAGTCATATTTTTCAAATTGACCATATGCTAGTTGAACTTAGGGCTTAAAAGTTCCTGCTTTCTCTTTTGTGATAAACAACAAAAGTTTAAGGACACTTTCTCAAAGAGAAAAATAAACAAAATAGTGAAACAAATAAAATCAAAATATCATATTCCAAAAGGAATTTATTTCACTGTGTCAAACTTGTGCAAAATGTTTTACAAAGAGAAATGTATAGGATGAGAGTGGCTAGGCCCTAGTATGATAAGGTTTGACTTTTGATTTGATATACTTGTCAAAACCTCATGGTGGTGAAACTTTCTCCTTATTTTGTAAGTTGAAAATTTTTCTCTTTGGATGGCTTACCCACACACCACACAAGCATGGGATGAATGGAACATTTTTCTTTGCTTGGGTTAAGCAATATGAGTTTCTTGCCATTTTTAGTCTCATGTATATTGTGCATATTTGGAGCATGTTTGGATATTCATTGTGCAATACATGAGTCATTGATGTGTTATCATGTGTGTTCATTTAACTTTTAAGGGGGAGAAACATGCTTTGCATTTCCAGTTTCTTGTTGTTAATTGAGTCATACATTGAGGGGGAGTTTTGCTGATGTTTCTTTATGATCACGCATTCTACGTCATTTTTTTTTTTTCATGAGTTTTATTTATGTCTTCTTGTTCCATATATGCCTTGATGTATTTTGTGAAGTGTTTCAAGAAACATGAAGACCTTTTGTCATTCTGTGACAAAAAGGGGGAGTAAATATGGGGAGATGATGGGATTGGTTCAACATTTTGGTTTTATCACTGAATTGCCAAAGGGGGAGTTTGTTAGTTCTTGTGTTGGCTTAATTCAGTTCCAAAATGCAGATGCTACTGTTCACGAGCTCAAACACTGATATAGAATGCTCAGAATCCAATCTGCACCGTTCATAATGTAGATTCATGTGTTATGAACGTCCCTGCAAAATTTCAACTCAATCGGACCATAAACGCCCATCGATCGGAGCTGTTGATCAAGACTGGACAGGCTGGGTCCGGACCGCAATTCCCCGGGTCCGGACCTCATTTCCAGAAACTCAAATTTTACTCCGCAAAGCCGTGTCCGGACAGCCCATTAACATGTCCGGACACCCCGTAAGTTTTAGGCCCAAAAACATGATTTTAAGTGGGTTAGGTCTAGGGTTTTGTCGGGGGTATATATACATCATTATAGAAGAGAGAAGTACGGATTTTCAGCCCCAGAGAGTTTGTCGGAGGCTGTGCTAAGAGAGATCATATGTGGTGAGCGTTAAATTGAATCTCTTAGAGTTTTAATTATTCCTTTGATAAATCTACGGTTGAGAAGTCTATCGGAAGGGTCCGGTAAAGGAGAATCACGTTGAAGAAGTTTGTGAGCAAGGAGACGAGTTGTAAGCTTGTCGATCTTACAGAGCCAAGGTCTTGCAAAGGGTTGTAAGTGTTCCTAGTGTTTATAATCTTTGGATAATCTTTTGATAGTAATTTCCTGGGTTTGGCTGCCCCGGAGAGGTTTTACTTTTAGATCGGTTTCTAAAAGGTTTCATCTTCGTAACCAAAATATCTGTGTCTGCCTCTTTATTGCTTTATATATTTTGGGTGATTGAATTGTTTATTGCTTCATAATATTAATTCTGCATAAATTGTGATAAACAAGTTTTTAGAGTCGACATAGCGTTTTTCAATTTAAACAAGACATATATATATATATATATATATATATATATATATATATATATATATATATATATATATATATATAGGACAAGCTCCTCCTTTGTGGTATGATTCTTTCTTCACTAATAGAACAATCTAAATATGTAAGAGGCATATGAAATAGCATCCTGACCTTTAGTAAAATTTATATTTGAGCCATTCCATAGGTAGTTTTCAGTGCAAAGGCACCTGCTCTGTCCATCTCTTGCTACTTTGCAAGTTGAATTTGGCCAGTCCTTGCAATCTGTGGATAAAGTACAAGTTGGCTCCTTTGGGGGCTCCCAACTAATCTCTTCTTCATCTTTAACTTCAAAATTATAGTTGCCAGAATCAATGGTCTTATTAAACGGCAATGACTCATTGAGCTGCAGAATTTCTTTTGAATTTATATCATCTCTTGCATTTTTTACTTGGATGACAAATTTTCGTGTACTTGGATCAATACTCACAACTCGAAAGGTGCCACTGGGTGTCTTGAAGCTAACCTGGCCTGTGGAATTGTCGCAGTAAAAATAGAAGTACATGGGGTCACCGCAATTTGGTCCAGTGCTCAGTGGATAGGGGATCGGGTTTGTACCACATGGCTCACAATTCCTTAACTGTTGATTCTGCAAAGGTATCCAATTTGGAATCCTAATTATAACAAGCCGCCCAAGGGTGAGAAGCGATCATGTACAGCAAAAGTTAATTTCTCAAAACAAAGCTAAACAGAATTATTTAATGTCATCGTCAAGCATGAAAAAGGTGAAATTTTTAAAAAAATCCATACCAGCAGAGGTGGTTTGTCACATCTTTTCTATTTTCCAAAAAATTACCTTCACTAAATTAGCCAGATTAGTATCAATGTGTAAAAGAAGTACCTATAACAGATTTTGCCACGCGGACAGAGAGGTCACGACCACCATTTGTATACTCCTCTTGAAGATTTCTTAGATCCGAATTCCAAATCCAGCAGGTGTCGGTCCCAGCAGTAGTCTCACTTCTTAGGCTGCTGTTTTGAGCTACCTCATATGAATAAGCCTGGCACGGTTGTCTGTCGTCAAGGCACTGCTTTCTGCATTCTGTCTCATTTTTTACCTTGAAATAATAGTCTTGGTTGCTCACTTTCATCATCTTTAAGATCAAGAACATGTCGTTGTTGTCAGATGAGGTCAAACTTCTGATGCACCCATCCAAAAAATCTCTAGAATCCCAATGCGTCTGGTTAGTAGGCTGGAACCCTGGCAAACACTTGCATACGAATGGCCTATTGTTAATATTGCAGCTGCCGAATTTCCCACAAACATTGTAAATGCTACATTCGTCTTTCGGCTTCCACAATATCAAATCCCAATTTCCCATGTCAACATCCCAGTTCAGATACAGTAATTCCCCATTATAATTCATCACTAATCTTGTGTAACTATAATTCATCACTAACCCTGTCTAATTAAAATCCAGCTGCAATTGTGCTGATCTTTTTTGCTGAGGTTGTTTCTTGGTACGCTTCACGCTCTTGCTGAAATTTGATAACAAGTTGGCTATGGCATAGGGCATTTCATCTGAGCTCAAGAAGTTGCCTGACATCCAACTTCTCCAATAATCGCCCGTCTTTTTTGAGATAACGTAGTGGCCCTCTTCATCTTGATATTGCTTAAACGTGAGGTCACCGTCACCTATCCATGAAGTCAACATCAGCTCTTGATCCATCTTCATACCTGAAAGAAATGTATCCGTTGGATATTGGAAGCTCTTCCACAGACTCGTCGCAAACTGATCATCCCTTAAGACCAGGTTTCCAGAATCCTTGAGCTTCACAGATCGTCTTGTAGACCCAAAACTCTCATCACCTACACTCCAATAAACGTTTCCAGTATTAATATCCGATACCTTGAGGTTGCCATCTTCTGCGATTTCAAAAGTTCCAATGGAACCGTTGAGTACAGGTCTGTCTCTGTTGGCAACCCACACAACTGTTTGTTGATTCTGTTTGTACCGAATCCCAACGAACCTTTTGTGGCTAGAGCTTCTGATAGGAGTAAAGAATCCCAGTTCAAACGTTTCTCCACTAGAGACAAGGGTTGTTCCATTGTCAGTAATCCACTCGCCCTGCTTCAGAGTATCTCTGGCCATGGCATAGCAATAATCCACACGACAGGAAAACAACAAGAGTATGTACGAGAACAAGATGGAAGACAACAACCAACTTGCAGACGATATAGTACAGTTGACTTTTCTTCTATGGCTTACCATCATGAACAAAGCAGGTGACTAATTTAACCGAAATTTTCTATCATTTCAAGCACACTGGTTCTGGTTCTATAGTACCCCTCACGATTGCCTGGTACAAAAATGCAGCCCCCATGTTCTTGCTTTTTAAGCAACAAGCTTCCTCATCGGAAATTTTCATTATTTTGGTCTCCAATTTGTCCATTCCATCTATAATATTATTTTTATGGTTTAAGTGGCTTTTCCTTTTACTTTTCTTGTTCTGGTCGAGTCGTTGTGAGAAATTAACAATTACAAATGAGTAGGGGGCTGGGTTTCAATAAATTAATTGAATGACAACGACGCCTGCCTTAATTTATTTTTGTTTATTGAGGACCTTGAGTCAATTAAAAATTAAACTAAACCCATGACTCGCCATATGCAATTCTTCGTAAAAAATATTAAATTGTCAAAGTGGCATAGTCTCATAGACATTACAATTTACAAAAAGGAAAAAACAAAAACTTTCTAAAAATAATTATAATATGAAATTATTAAAAAACAAATTCCATTTAAACCAAGGAAAATTAGTTTCTATCTCTGTGAGTTGACTTGCACTCTTCGATTTTTTTTTTCATTTCATAGCTGCATATAAAAATAATAATATCTTAGAAAAAAACCTCGTATAACATATATATATATATATATATATATATATATATATATACGAGGTTTTTTTCTAAGATATATATATATATATATATATATATATAACCTTCTATAATTTTTTTAAAGAAAAGGATGGACCCTCTTGAATTGAGGCTTTGTTGAGATCTGTTCTCAAACAAGTTTCGCTCATTCTTTATGCTACTCTCTTTTAGCAAATCTACGAGTGCAAAGAAACTTGGAAGATTCCCCTCATTGCAAAAACTACATATATGAGATGTGTTTTGGGCATAATGTTATTCATTTGATGGATAAGGTGGATTTGCCCCTGAACTAGCTTCGATCAATCGAACTTGGGTCCAATTCATCAAATTGAATCTACACGTAACTCGCATTAAGTGGGTTTAATGTGCTCCGATTGATCGAATAGAGGAATAAGTGTGCAAATAGGTGAGATTCAATACATTTAATGCAACCTAAAACGTTTCGATCCATTGAACTCCTTTTAAGTCATGCAAGACAAGCCTAAAATACGCCTAAATAAGGGGAATTTTCTTCTAGGAGAAGGATAATTAAGTTTTCTTTAACTTTGTCTCGGTTATTATGCGTTAAAGCTTAAGCCTTTTTGTGTTGAAAGTGACTTGGTTTGTTGGATTGACTTTTTGAAGTGAAGTTTGATGGAGGGTGGTGCTTTATACGAGTATTGTATGAAGGGTTTAAATGTGTTGGTTATGTTGGTGTGAGATGTGTGTGTGGTTTTTTGGACAATTATTATTATTATTATTATTATTTTGGCGGGGAGACATGTGAACGATTTTGTCCTGTTGTTTCTCCTGTTTTAGAAAATTGATCTATGTCATTGGCAATTGATCTCTGATATTTTATGGCCGCATATGCTTAATTATTCGAGTTTTGAAAATTTAAATTGCTCTAATCCATTACGAAATTGACTAGCTATGATATTGTTATTACTTTGACCGGCAAGGACCATGTTTTTAAGGAGAATGTTAGGTGTTATTTTGGTGTTTTTTAGGTGGATATTATTTTTTTAAAACGCAAAAAAAAAAATTAAAAAAGTTGATGTCGTTTCTCTCACTTGGTTTTTAAGAAAACTAGCATGTAACCCGCGCTATGCACGGGATTCTTCATTATAATTTAATTTCAAAACTTAAACGCATCTCATCTTACTTTTTATTGTAAGTTAAAATATGTGTAAAAATACATACTAAAGGTTATACACCAGTAAATTACTATACTAAACATGTATTTTTTTTATTTTTTATTTTTGAAATATACCAAACATTTACTTAATGAAAAGTATAAAATAAAAAATAAAAATAGCAAAAAGGACACTTGAATTTTGATGATCAAAATATTAATAGAAAGTTAGTAGGAAACTCTAATATTGTTGATGTGATATTTATTATATTGTAATACAAATAAAATCCATAAAGTTCTAATGATTTCAGAAAAAATACAGAGTAAAATAAACAAAATCTTTTCTCTTCTTTTTAATACAAAATAAAACACACATGTCATTCAATATTTAATGCAATCAAATAAATTTCTTTCAATACTTCCAAAAAATGCTAGAAAATTTGAGTAAATCACAAAACGAAGAAAAAAAAATCCAATAAAATATTCAAATGAATTAAAACATAAAATCTTATTGGTGTGATACCTATTATATTTCAATACAATGAAACTTTCTAGATAAACAAACATAAAAATAATTAATTTACACTCGTGAAGAATTTATACATAGATACACAAAGATAAATCCAAAAATGATATGATAAGTGTTCTACAAAAATGAGGAAGAAGCATTTTGGAAGGAAAATTCTTTTTGGTTACCTCTACAAAAGTGAAGAAGAAGTATCTATGTATCTATTTATACATATATATCCTAACATATAACTCGCGTTATGCGCAGGGTTCTTTATTATCTTTGATTTTAAAATTTAAACACATCTTCATTTTTTTTTTTTTATTAATTACAGGCTAAAATAATCATGTTAAAAAATCAATTATCACTCTTTCAATAAAAAGACATGCTAAAGGTTATATTTAAATACAAATAAAATTCACATAATTCTCAATATTTGAGAGAGAAAAAATTTATGAATACAAAATAAAATAAAATCTTTCAATCAAGATTTAATGCAATCAAATAAATCATCTATCTTATTTCAATACAAATAAAACCTATATAATTATGAATATTAAAAATAAAAGGCAAAATAATATTGCTTTCAAAAGTAGAGAAAAAAAAAAAAAAACCTTAAAAATATGCCTGAAAATCCGAGTAAATTACACAAAAAAAAAAAAACAAATCTATAAACATTCAAATGAATTAAAATGTAAGACCTTTAATTTTAGTTTAATTTATATAAATTAGAATATGTTAAAACATTATTGGTCTGAAAAAAAAAAAAAAAAAAAAAAAAAGGGTTAAGAAGAATAATTACCTCCAATTTGAATTTTTAGGCCAGTGGATTATGTTTTTGTTAATGTTGGAGAGTGGAGAAAGAGAAAGATAGAGATAGAGAGAAAAAAGAGGAGAGATATTAATGTTGGAGAGTGGAGGTAGAAAGATGTCTTTTTTTTTTTGAAATTAAGAGAGAGAGAGATGTTGAATGAGAGTGAAAGACTTGGAGAGAAAAAAGAGAAAGAGACGTGGAGAGAGAGGAAAAAAGGAGAGAGAGAGAGAGAGAGAGAGAGAGAGATATGAACCGGTTCAAGAGAGAGATGTGGAATGAGAGTGCTTGGAGAGAAAAAATAAAAATAAAAATAAAAAAATAAAATAAAAGAGTGAGAGAGAGAGAGAGAGAGAAAAAAAAAGAGAGATAGAGAGAGAAAAAAATGAACCGTTCACTTTTTAAAATAATAAGTTAAAAAATCAGTTTACTCTTTAAAAAAGTTGGTCTTTCAATCAAGATTTAATGCAATCAAATAAATCATCTATCTTATTTCAATACAAATAAAACCTATATAATTCCAAATATTAAAAAAAAAAAAAAAAATAAATAATATGCTTTCAAAAGTAGAGAAAAATGCTTGAAAATCCGAGTAAATTAGACCAAAAAAAAAAAAATCCATAAACATTCAAATGAATTAAAAGATAAGACCCTTAATTTTAGTTTAATTTATATAAATTAGAATATGTTAAAACTTTGTTGGTTTGGAAAAAAAAAAAGGTTAAGAAGAATAATTACCTCAAATTTGAATTTTTAGGCCAATAGATTATGTTTTTGTTAATGTTGGAGAGTGGAGAAAGAGAAAGATAGAGATGGAGAGAAAAAAGAGGAGAGATATTAATGTTGGAGAGTGGAGGGAGAGAGATGTCTTTTTCTTTGAAATTAAGAGAGAGAGAGACGTGGAGAGAGAGGAAACAAAAGGAGAGAGAGAGAGAGAGATATGAACAGGTGAGAGAGATGTGGAATGAGAGTGAATGACTTGTAGAGAGAAAAGAGAGAGAGAGGAAAAAAAGAGAGATAGAGAGAGAAGAAAAATATGAACCGTTCAATTTTTAAAATAATGAGTTAAAAAAATCGGTTTACTCTTTAAAAAAATTGGTCTTTCAATCAAGATTTAATGTAATCAAATAAATCATCTATCTTATTTCAATACAAATAATATTTCTTCATTAAGACAATTAAATATATTACAAATAAAATTCCTACATTTTAATTGTCTCACAATATTGATATATAAAGAGAGAGAGAGAGAGAATTTCGGAACCTTTTGTTTTATTCATTAAAATAATTAAATGCATTACAAATAAAACTCCTGGGTTTTAAGTGCCCAAAACTTGTTCATTCTTTAAAACGCCACGTGTCGCAATTATAGGCATTCTCTAAAACATGGGTTCACGACACGTTGTCATAATTCTAAGCACTCTCTACGTTAAAACTCAGTTTTTATATATATTTGAATAAAAATAATATATAAATTTGAAAAAAATATAAGGGACACAAACGAAAACAAAAAGTAAGAGAAGATAAAAAGAAAAATAGAGAGAGAAAGAGAAAATTTGGGAACCTTTTGTAATAAATCATCTATCTTATTTCAATACAAATAAAACCTATATAATTATGAATATTAAAAATAAAAGGCAAAATAATATTGCTTTCAAAAGTAGAGAAAAAAAAAACCCCTTAAAAATATGCTTGAAAATCCGAGTAAATTACACAAAAAAAAAAAAAAAAAAAAACAAACAAATCTATAAACATTCAAATGAATTAAAACATAAGACCTTTAATTTTAGTTTAATTTATATAAATTAGAATATGTTAAAACATTATTGGTCTGAAAATAATCATAATAATAATAATAATAATTACCTCCAATTTGAATTTTTAGGCCAATAGATTATGTTTTTGTTAATGTTGGAGAGCAGAGAAAGAGAAAGATAGAGATGGAGAGAAAAAAGAGGAGAGATATTAATGTTGGAGAGTGGAGGTAGAAAGATGTCTTCTTTTTTTTAAATTAAGAGAGAGAGAGATGTTGAATGAGAGTGAAAGACTTGGAGAGAAAAAAAGAGAAAGAGACGTGGAGAGAGAGGAAAAAAAGGAGAGAGAGAGAGAGAGAGATATGAACCGGTTCAAGAGAGAGATGTGGAATGAGAGTGCTTGGAGAGAAAAAATAAAAAATAAAATAAAAGAATAAAATAAAAGTGAGAGAGAGAGAGAGAGAGAGAGAGAGGGAAAAAGAGAGAGAGAGAGAAAAAAAAAAGAACCGTTCACTTTTTAAAATAATAAGTTAAAAAATCAGTTTACTCTTTAAAAAAGTTAGTCTTTCAATCAAGATTTAATGCAATCAAATAAATCATCTATCTTATTTCAATACAAATAAAACCTATATAATTCCAAATATTAAAAAAAAAAAAAAAAAAAAAAAAAAAAAAAAATAATATTGCTTTCAAAAGTAGAGAAAAAATGCTTGAAAATCCGAGTAAATTAGACCAAAAAAAAAAATCCATAAACATTCAAATGAATTAAAAGATAAGACCCTTAATTTTAGTTCAATTTATATAAATTAGAATATGTTAAAACTTTGTTGGTTTGGAAAAAAAAAAAAAGGTTAAGAAGAATAATTACCTCCAATTTGAATTTTTAGGCCAATAGATTATGTTTTTGTTAATGTTGGAGAGTGGAGAAAGAGAAAGATAGAGATGGAGAGAAAAAAGAGGAGAGACATTAATGTTGGAGAGTGGAGGGAGAGAGATATCTTTTTCTTTGAAATTAAGAGAGAGAGAGACGTGGAGAGAGAGGAAAAAAAGAGAGAGAGAGAGAGAGAGAGAGATATGAACCGGTGAGAAAGATGTGGAATGAGAGTGAATGACTTGTAGAGAGAAAAGAGAGAGAGAAAGAGGAAAAAAAGAGAGATAGAGAGAGGAAAAATATGAACCGTTCAATTTTTAAAATAATGAGTTAAAAAATCGGTTTACTCTTTAAAAAAATTGGTCTTTCAATCAAGATTTAATGTAATCAAATAAATCATCTATCTTATTTCAATACAAATAATATTTCTTCATTAAGACAATTAAATATATTACAAATAAAATTCCTACATTTTAATTGTCTCACAATATTGATATATAAAGAGAGAGAGAGAGAATTTCGGAACCTTTTGTTTTATTCATTAAAATAATTAAATGCATTACAAATAAAACTCCTGGGTTTTAAGTGCCCAAAACTTGTTCATTCTTTAAAACGCCACGTGTCGCAATTATAGGCATTCTCTAAAACATGGGTTCACGACACGTTGTCATAATTCTAAGCACTCTCTACGTTAAAACTCAGTTTTTATATATATTTGAATAAAAATAATATATAAATTTGAAAAAAATATAAGGGACACAAACGAAAACAAAAAGTAAGAGAAGATAAAAAGAAAAATAGAGAGAGAAAGAGAAAATTTGGGAACCTTTTGTTTTCTTCATTAAGACAATTAAATATATTACAAATAAAGAGTGAGAGAGAATTTCGGAACCTTTTGTTTTCTTCATTAAAATAATTAAATGCATTACGAATAAAACCTCTTGGTTTTAAATGCCCAAAACTTGTTCATTCTTTATAACGCCACGTGTCGCAATTATATGCACTCTCTAAAACATGGGTTCAGGACACGTGTCGTAATTCTAAGCACTCTCTACGTCAAAACTCGGTTTTTATATATATATATATATGATAATATTCACATGAGACTCGAAAAACACTAGAAAAACACTAATGACTAAGAGAGCACCTACCATTTTTCTAATGATGAGATGTTGAAAATGGTAACAATCGATCATGTGGGGTAGCAGCAAAAGGTTGGATGTGAGCTTGACTAGAGCAATAATCAATTGTGATGCACTACAATATCTGACTGACCATGAGCTCGATCTGGTAATGGGAGCGTGCTGCGTGACGGGACCATGGCCAGATAAGGTGGCAGCCATTGCCAATGAGTCGGCTGGAAATGGGCAAAAAACTAAGCCGACAATAATAGATTGATAATGGGCCACAATAGAACAAAGGCCAACTATGTGACGAAGAAAATGACTGAATTGGGCCCATAAAAGGGCAAAGAATCGGCCGAAAATAGGCATGGGTCAACATCAAAACCAACATTAAACCAAATAACCGGACTAACAAATCGCCATAAGATGGGTGACATCACTGACATGGGCCCAATTAAAGCCACTCTGGCCTTTTTCAACCATTTTTTTTTTTTTTTTTGTTCTCACATTAGCTAAACAACTTGTCGTTTTGGGGTCATATTTTTTGAACCAGCTAAACGATTTCCTGTTTAGAATAGTTTAGAGGGCCTTTTTATATTTTTTCATAATAAAAAAAAAAAAAAAATAGCAGTTGGCGGGGAGAATAATACCGAAAGGTGTTTATTGGTGGTTAAGTTAATGATGGATTCAAAGGCAACTTATGTGGTGTGCAATAAGTAATAGCTTCTATTCAAATGTTTTGTCAACTTCCTGACCAGGACACCCATTATGACCAATGAAACCATTGAAAAGTTTTGGCTTATTTAACAATTTTAGTCATCTTAAAACCATTGAAAATGTTAATTTGTTTTGTTATCGTGGAGGTAATACCATTATTTTTTGTTTACTACTACTTAACAATTTTTTTCTCTAGGAATCACTACAAAAGAAGTTAAGAGTTAGGGACATTTTTAATTAAGGTGATATTTTAGGTCAAAAAACGACTCTATTTAATTAGGGACGCTTAAATAGGGGCATTTTGCAAATGTTACAAATAAAGTGACTAGAATTAAAATTAAGAATGTTTAAACAGTGAAAAATGTCCCTAAAAGGAGACATTTTAAAGGGGATGTGTGAACCGTGCAAGTCCCCTTTTAGAATTAGAGGTGTTACTATTCACACGTTTTCTTTTAAAAGGGGGCGTGTATAGTGCATGTCCCCTTTTAGAAGGGACTCACACATTCTTAATCTTTAAAAAATTAAAAAATTTCCCCAAAAAAAAATTTATAATATATATATTAATTTTATTTTTTAAATAAAATAAATATAAATAATTTTTTTAAAAAAAATAAAAAATTAGAGGGCAGTAGCCACCCCTCGTTTGGGGCGAAGGCCACCCCGAATCTGCCCAGGGGTGGACTTAAGAAGGTTCCTTTGGCTTACGATTTAACTATCAACTTTTAATTGCCGCGCTTCTTTCAATGACTACATTATATTTTAATTTCAATTTTTTTTTTTAAATTGCTTAAAAAAATAGCAAAAATTATAAATAATACTAATGAAAAATAATAATAATAAAAAAAGGTTATAGAGGAATTCATTAAATTCGAAGCTCCATCCTTAAACTATTATCCAATTGATAATGTCCTCCAAAAACTTTCAATTAAGACAATGTCCGCCTCCAAAACTACAAAAAAAAATTTTATTTAATAATAAAAACAAAATCGTTGGAGCATGAATATCACGTGCAAAGGAACTATTGGCACGTAGGGGTGCATTGGCAGAGGTCTTGACGGATCTGTGATGGCCAATGGCAGATTTGTGGAACAGCAGGCAACCAAGTTGATCGAATGACAGTGGTGGCGCATGGCAGAACGACAGTACCTTTAGGCGGCACGTGCATGGAATCTCCAACGAGGATGCACTCAACGACTTTGGAACAGTTGTCTTCCGAGGTTTCAATTAATGTAGTCATAAGCTCAAAACGATAATAGTAAGAGAGAGAACCAAAAAAGATAGAGAGATTGCTTTTGCTGAAAATCGCAGCTGAAAAAGAATTGGAGAGGATGCTAGAAAATTAATAAATTTAAGAACGGTGATTCAGAACATGTGCTCTAATACCATGTTGAGAATAAGATTGTATATTGAATCACATTGAATACTGTGGAGAATGGGCATATATATATATAACCCATATCGGACAAACACTACATGTAATCTAATCGGATGAAATGTTTTTCTTGGTGTCAATTTCATTGACATTACTGAAAAATGGATGTGCAGTCTCCTTGACTAGAAATCAAATCGTATCCCATGGATGTGCAAGCTCCTCTCATAGATTCCAGATTTATTTTTCCTCTAAAACTTCTACTCAAAAATAAAAATTAAAAAAAAAAAAAAAAAAATCATACAGTAAACTTGAACATAAAAGACTCACAAGAACTTGCATTGGTATCATCCATTGTCATCTTCCTCATAAACTACTAGTTGATTTGGTATATGTGTCCAGTTTACTAGAAGAAGTAGCTTGGCTAGAAAGGCCTCTCCATAGAACAAATGCAGGGTGTTTTGGAGTTGGAATTGTTGCAGCTTCATTGTTAAGCATAACAATAACATTTGATATGGTGGGACGGTCACTTGGGTCTTCTTGTACGCATAAGAGGTCTCCTTGTACGTATAAGAGTCCAATATTTACGCACTTTACAAACTCATTTGCATTGCAAACTTCATGTAGAGCCGGGTCCACTAAATCCAACACCTTGTTTTCTCCCCACAACCTCCACGCTTGTGACAATTTTAAAATCATAATTGGAATGAAATATAAAATGACTCAAAAAAAAAAATAGTGATTACGAAAAATTAAACACACTTACATAATCTATAAGGCTTCTGGCTAGTTCTGACTCATACAATCCCGTATTTCTTTTTCCACTTATAATCTCAAGTAGAACTACACCAAAACTAAAAACGTCGGATTTAACTGAGAAAAGTCCATCTATTACATACTCCAGAGACATATAGCCACTGCATGCCAATATTTATTAGTAGATAAGGTATGCACTTATTGTATATTCTTTGTTTAAACATAATATTTGGGATTGAAAATTGTGCTTACTAAGTTCCAACTACTCTGGTTGTATTTGCCCCGGTTTCTTTGCCTCCAACAATTCTTGCCAAGCTAAAGTCAGAAATTTTGGGGTTCATTTCCTCATCTAAAAGAATATTGCTAGTTTTCAGATCTCTATGGATGATCCTCAATCTGGAGTCGTGGTGAAGATAAACAAGCCCACGAGCTATTCCCAAAATGATGTTGATGCGCATTTCCCAATCCAAGCACATGCTTAGCTTTTGATCTTGCAAGTTTTCCATTTTCCATTCAAATTATAGTTTTAGCAACAGTAACAAATTAACTTTTACTCAAACAAGAGATATATAGACTATCAAGCACTGCAAGATATTAGGAATTCAGTTTAGAGACCAACCATAGATAAATGAGTCTAAGCTTTTGTTGGGCATGTACTTATAGAGTAAAATCTTTTCATCTCCTTTTATGCAATATCCCTGAAGTCTAACAAGATTTCTATGTTGAAGTTTTGCAATCAACACCACCTCATTTTTAAATTCCTATAAGCCTTGTCCCGAGACACTTGAGAGTCTCTTTACCACAATTTCTTGACCTCCTGGAAATATGCCCTAAGACACCATACTCACAACGTTACCAATAACCATAAACTAGTTTACATGACCACTACAACAATTAATGTTGATGAAATTACCTTGTATACAGGCCCATATCCCCCTTGCCTGAGCTTGTTGGCATCAGAGAATCTATTTGTAGCTAATAGAATGCTTTCCAAATCAAAAAATGGTACATATATGCCTTTTTCATCTTCTTTGAACTCTCTCAAGCCCATCAAGTCTTTGAGATGTCTTTCATGGTCTAATGTGCGAAGTACTCGATTTCTTTCCTCACTTCTTCTATTTTCTGAGTTTCGAAGATAACCATATATATTAGTTACAAGCTAGATATAATGACATGAAAGGATAATTAGTATTATTTTAATTCAAAGGGACAAAACCTCAGACCGTGCACGGCGTGCATCATGAAAAGCCATTACCTTCTTTCTTGGCCATCATTTTTCTCCATACAAATACACAAGTAATGGTACATGTGAGAGCAAACACACTTATAAGAGATACCCCAACACTCAGAGGCAACCTGGCCTTCTTTCTTTTTGAAGGCTCTTCTAACGACGGAGGAAGATAACCTTCTACAAGAAAGAAATAGGACACCCGTTATGTTTATGAAAGTGAACAAGCTCCAATGGCTAAATCAAATGATGATAAATAAAATTCAAGATGTATTGTTGAGAATCATTTTTGCAATTGTAATATATTGTTAGGGCAAGGTTATCATGATATTGCTAAAGATGATTTTGAAAATTCTAGAAAACACCTCCCAATTTCTACGTAAAATTAGAGGTGATGATACATAAAGTAAAAGAATACTTTTTGAAAGCAAGATATGTGCTCAGTTCATCAGGGGTCCTAGCACAGAATCCTCCACCATCGCACTAGTCTTTCTTCAATAATAACAAAGTAGTCATAATCTTCCAGAGGTGTATATATGATTAGCATCCTAACCTTGAGTACAATTTAAAGTGGATCCATTCCATCGAAAGTTTTGGTTGCAAAGGCACCTCTTCTTTCCATCGCAAGTTGAATTTGGCCAATCCTTACAGTCTCTGGATGAATTACAGGTTGGGGCTTGTTGTGGGGGCTCCTAACTAATCTCTGCTACTTCTTTAACTTCAGTAAAATTGTATCTAATGCTAACCACCTTAAACGGAGATGACGCATTGAGCTGCAAATCGATCCATTCTGAATTTCTATCATATGTCCCATATCTGAGTTGGATGACAAATTTTCGTGTAATTGGATTGATACTCGCGACTCGATAGATGCCATTGGGCGTTAGATTGAAGCTAACCTGGCCTGTTGAATAGTTGCAATCGAAACTGAAGTATATGGGGTCACCACAATTTGGTCCAGTGCTCAGCGGATAGGGGATCAGGTTTGTGCCACAAGGCTCACAGTTCCTTGTGGTTGATTTTGCAAAGAAATAAGGTTTGAAACTGTAATTAAACATTAAAAAATGAGCTTTAGGCCGTGTGGTGTTATGAACCTATCTAGCATTATACATGGTAACGAGGTGCTTGATATGTAAAATACTTCTGTAAATACAGTGACAGCCCAAGGGTTGGAGGTGATTATGAACAGGCAATGCTAATTTCTTAAATTGTCTAACAAAATTTTGTGGATTTGAGGTTAACGTAATATCATAGTTAAGCAGTAAAAGAAAGACTAGTGCTATGCATTTAGAACTCCATACTAGCACGCACTTCCTTTTCCATATATATTAATTAGCCAAATCAGTGTCTATGGGTGCAATTCAGCTACTGAGTTAATTCCAGCACATTCGAATATGTAAAAGCAGTACCTATGTCAGATTTTGCTACGCGTGTTAGTTTATGTTTTTGGCACATTTGGTTTGCATGTAAGTTGATGAAAATGAGTTTCTTTGAAGGCCCTGTCCGGACCGCCAGAAGCAGGGTTCGGACCCAATATCCAGCAAGCTTATTTTGAAAGGCCTGTCCGGACAGCCAGAAGCCGAGTCCGGACCCATTATCCAGCAAGCTCACTTTGCATGGCCTGTTCGGACACATGGCTTGGCGTCCGGACACCACGGGTTTACGCATATGTAACTCTAGCCGTGTCTGGACACATACTTATCCCTATCCGGACACAACTGCTAAATTGCTGTTTATTTTCTATTTAAACAATCTGTTTTGCCCATTATGAGGTACGTATTTTGAGAGCAAATACTGAAAGCTTAGAGAGAGATATTGTTGTAGTTTCTATGAGTAAAGATTAAATACGTGAAGCCAATCGGAGTTCCGGTGAAAGGAAATCTTATAGAAGAATTGTGCCAGATGTTCTGAAAAGGGCTACTGCGGTAGAAGTCAAGTGGATCACTTGTCGTGTGAAAGGAAGAGTCAATTGCAAAGGTTTTGTAATTCTTCTTGTATTCCTTATTCTTCTTATAGTGGATTGATTTCCTGGGTTTCGCTGTCCCGGTTTTACATTTAGAGAGTTCTCTAAATGGTTTCCTCTTCGTAACTAAATATCTGTGTTCTTGATTGTTCATTACATATTTGTGTTTGGTTGAATATTAACTGTTAGGTTAGATCTTATTCCGTTTAATCTGAGTGAAACATCTAGGCAGTTGAATAGGAGTCAGTTGGAGTCGTATTTAGGTTTTTCAATTGGTATCAAAGCAGGTTCACTCTGTGAAGGAATTATTTCCTGAGTGTGATCCGAGACTCCATATCAAATGTCTCATACTGTTGCTCCTAATTCCCTTCCTGTCTTTGACGAAGCTACTTATACGCTTTGGAAAATTCGTATGAGAGCGTACTTTAAATCCATTAACGTTTGGCATATTGTTGAATCTGGATGGACACGTCCAGATGAAGCAATAGCTGAATGGACAACGGAGGAAAAGAATAATGCTACTACTAATGACAAAGCTATAAATGCTATTTACATATCTGTTTCAAATGAGGAATTCTTAAGAATATCTAGATGTGAGATAGCTAAGGAAGCTTGGGAAACTTTAGAAATCACATATGAAGGAACTAAGGTTGTTAGAACTTCAAAAATTCAAATGTTGGTTTCTCAGTTTGAGGATATTAGAATGCAGGAAGATGAAACTTTTGATGAATTCTACTCAAAGCTTACTGTCATTAGAAACTCTACTATTAATTTAGGAAAGAAAATAGATGATGCTAAAGTGGTGAAAAAAATCTTAAGGTTTTTACCTGAGAGGCTTATACCTCAAATTGCTGCTACACAACAGAGCAAGGACTTAGATACTGTGAGAGTAGAAGAACATGTAGGTTCTCTTCAGACTTTTGAGCTAATTCTACCCAAACATAAGAAAACTAAAAACATTGCTCTTAAGGTGAAAAATGTTAAGGTCAATTCTTGTGGTTCGTTTGATGAGGATTCTGAGGATGATGAAGAATTTGCAATGTTTGCTAAAAAATTTAGAAAAATCTTTAGACCCGCGAATGGAAAGTTTAAAAATAGGGACTCAAAAGTATTTGTAAAACCTAGAGGTGAAGTTAGAGGTAATCCACGAGAGAACTTAGAGACCGATCAGAAGGATAGGTTTACTAGTAGACGCAAGTGTCATGAATGTGGGGGTCGGGGTCACATTCGAATTGAATGTGCAAACCTGAGAAAGTCCAAAGGTAAAGCTTTTAATGTCACTTAGAGTGATAAGTCGGATGATGAGAAATCTGGAGAAGAAATTGAAGGAGAAGTGAATTTTCTAGCTTTTACTGCTTCCTATGATAATGATTATAAGACTGTTAACTCACCTCATATGCTAAACAAGTAAGGAGAAGTGAATTATCTAGCTTTTACTGCTTCCTATGATAATGATTATAAGACTGTTAACTCACCTCATATGCTAAACAAGTCTGAAATTGAATTTGATGATGAGGTGGATTTACAAATTGCTTATAATAACTTGTTTGTGGAATGTGATAAATTGAAGAAGCTGAACTTGAGAAAGAGAGATTAATGAAATCTATGGATGAATGTCTAGCTATTCGAAACACCTTGACTTGTGAAAACCTCATGTTGATTGCTAAAGTTAAATCCCTGGAAAAGGATTTGAATGATTCCAATGATCATTTAAAGAAATTTTCTAGTGATAAATTGAATCAAATGTTAGGAAATCATAAACATTCATATGACAGGACTGGATTGGGTTTTAATAAACATGATGATTCATCTTCTTCAAATGTTGCTACCACTTCTAAGATTATGTTTGTGAAACCTAAAATGAAAGATGTGGTGATTGAGAACTCTTGTTTACCTAAAGAAACCTCAGAAGATGTGACCAAGAAGAATAAGTTAAAATTCAAGGTCCCGGTAAGGACTAACTTCAATTCCAAGTTTATCCCTACGTGTTATCACTGTGGTGTCAAAGGTCATACTTGACCAAATTGTTTTCAAATTAAGGCTAAACAACCATGGTCTCAGCAGAATATCCCTAGACTAGATGAACCTGGAATTGGGAATCAACTAAAGGTTTTAACTGCTCAAGTGAAACTAATTAGTGAAAAGTTAGCAGCTTTGTCTAATTCTGTTGATGTAAAAGATATGTCTAATTTGATTGACAATCATGTCAAATCACCTCCTCAAAAGGAACAGGTCTGGGTTAAAAAGAAAGATCATCTATGCTTAGTTGCTCATACTGCCTGAAGTGTGCTTAACTCATGTTTGTGGTTTCTAGATAGTGGCTATTCCAAACATATGACAGGTGATAAGTCTCTATTCAAAGAACTTAAAGAAGGCAGAGGAGGTGGAAGCATCACTTATGGAGATGGCAGCAAATCGAAGGTGATCGGTTAAGTAATTGTGGAAATTTTCGATGCTCCTACTCCGCAAGAAGTGTTGTATGTTGAAGGACTCAAGGCAAATTTATTGAGAATGAGTCAGTTTTGTGATTATGATCTAGTGGTTCAGTTCTCTAAGAAAGAATGCAGCATGTTTGACTCTCAAGGAAAATAGTTGATGGGAGGAGAACACATTGTTGACCCCCCCCCCCCCCCCCCCCCCCCCCCCCCCCCCCCCCCCCCCCCCCCCCCCCCCCCCCCCCCCCCCCCCCCCCCCCCCCCCCCCCCCCCCCCCCCCCCCCCCCCCCCCCCCCCCCCCCCCCCCCCCCCCCCCCCCCCCCCCCCCCCCCCCCCCCCCCCCCCCCCCCCCCCCCCCCCCCCCCCCCCCCCCCCCCCCCCCCCCCCCCCCCCCCCCCCCCCCCCCCCCCCCCCCCCCCCCCCCCCCCCCCCCCCCCCCCCCCCCCCCCCCCCCCCCCCCCCCCCCCCCCCCCCCCCCCCCCCCCCCCCCCCCCCCCCCCCCCCCCCCCCCCCCCCCCCCCCCCCCCCCCCCCCCCCCCCCCCCCCCCCCCCCCCCCCCCCCCCCCCCCCCCCCCCCCCCCCCCCCCCCCCCCCCCCCCCCCCCCCCCCCCCCCCCCCCCCCCCCCCCCCCCCCCCCCCCCCCCCCCCCCCCCCCCCCCCCCCCCCCCCCCCCCCCCCCCCCCCCCCCCCCCCCCCCCCCCCCCCCCCCCCCCCCCCCCCCCCCCCCCCCCCCCCCCCCCCCCCCCCCCCCCCCCCCCCCCCCCCCCCCCCCCCCCCCCCCCCCCCCCCCCCCCCCCCCCCCCCCCCCCCCCCCCCCCCCCCCCCCCCCCCCCCCCCCCCCCCCCCCCCCCCCCCCCCTTTTTTTTTTTTTTTTTTTTTTTTTTTTTTTTTTTTTTTTTTTTTTTTTTTTTTTTTTTTTTTTTTTTTTTTTTTTTTTTTTTTTTTTTTTTTTTTTTTTTTTTTTTTTTTTTTTTTTTTTTTTTTTTTTTTTTTTTTTTTTTTTTTTTTTTTTTTTTTTTTTTTTTTTTTTTTTTTTTTTTTTTTTTTTTTTTTTTTTTTTTTTTTTTTTTTTTTTTTTTTTTTTTTTTTTTTTTTTTTTTTTTTTTTTTTTTTTTTTTTTTTTTTTTTTTTTTTTTTTTTTTTTTTTTTTTTTTTTTTTTTTTTTTTTTTTTTTTTTTTTTTTTTTTTTTTTTTTTTTTTTTTTTTTTTTTTTTTTTTTTTTTTTTTTTTTTTTTTTTTTTTTTTTTTTTTTTTTTTTTTTTTTTTTTTTTTTTTTTTTTTTTTTTTTTTTTTTTTTTTTTTTTTTTTTTTTTTTTTTTTTTTTTTTTTTTTTTTTTTTTTTTTTTTTTTTTTTTTTTTTTTTTTTTTTTTTTTTTTTTTTTTTTTTTTTTTTTTTTTTTTTTTTTTTTTTTTTTTTTTTTTTTTTTTTTTTTTTTTTTTTTTTTTTTTTTTTTTTTTTTTTTTTTTTTTTTTTTTTTTTTTTTTTTTTTTTTTTTTTTTTTTTTTTTTTTTTTTTTTTTTTTTTTTTTTTTTTTTTTTTTTTTTTTTTTTTTTTTTTTTTTTTTTTTTTTTTTTTTTTTTTTTTTTTTTTTTTTTTTTTTTTTTTTTTTTTTTTTTTTTTTTTTTTTTTTTTTTTTTTTTTTTTTTTTTTTTTTTTTTTTTTTTTTTTTTTTTTTTTTTTTTTTTTTTTTTTTTTTTTTTTTTTTTTTTTTTTTTTTTTTTTTTTTTTTTTTTTTTTTTTTTTTTTTTTTTTTTTTTTTTTTTTTTTTTTTTTATTTTTCTTAATTAAAAATACTTGTAGATCACGTGGTTTTCAATTAGAGTACACGTGCAATCTCTTAAACCTCCGAAAGTTTAGTGGCAAAACCCGAGACATGCTCCCTCAAGAACCATACCAAAACATCAATAAAATTCAAACGACTAATACCAATTTAGCCATACACAAGTTCAAAGATTGAGTTTAGCTTTTTACGACTATGTTGAATTATTGAAAAGCAAAGCGCCAAGGAGTTAAGATTGTCGGGTTTTGTTAAAGATACATTTTATGTTAATAATGGGGTCCTCCTGATTTCATATTTTTCTTTCTCTTTTAGAGGAAAGAATTTAAGATGTGATTAAGCGGGTCTCTTGTTACAAAGCATCTCTACCACTTCTTTCTTCTTCTTTTTTTTTTTTTTTTTTTTTTTTTGGGGTGTGGTTATTTTAATAACATGATGAGAAAGACATATGAAGACCAAATTCGATGCATGTCCATGTCTTTTCTTGTGACTAAAAGACTACAATACTCCATAGATTAGTCGAGAGAGATACATCAATGAACTCTATGAGAATTGAGCAAGGAGAAAGCAAAATAATCATAAGTGTTTATTATAATGGTTTTGAAAAATATTTTTACTTTTAATTTTTAAAAAAATTATATTTTTATATAATATAAAGCTAAGAATTGTTGGCTTGATTTTATGGCCGCCATGTTCCTATAAGCATCCCAAGGGGCAAGCAATGCCTCTATCCAAGCGGCACGAATATGCATAACTTGTACTAGGGCTGGCATGCCTAGACAACAACAAGGCATGTTGATATGGATTAGGTGCTTGGAATTTCATGAGGAAGACTTGGGGGATGTGAGTTATTGAAGGAACATCGAAGTGTTGACATGACATCCGTGTCCAAACATGGGGAGTAATTTTTGGAGTTTTGGAATTTGTGTCGGACATGAGTCTGCTGTCCAATATATTATCAACATTGAAGTCTGGAAAGCCCTGACACACCTATGTTATTTTACGCACTTTGTTAGTGCCTATCCGACAAGGGTATGTCGTCCGAAGGCCCGTAAGATTACTAATCCGATTCTATTTTGTATTATTTTTAGGTTTAGGTTTGGGGCCTATAAATACATATTTTATAGACCCTAAAATGTAGATTTGATTATTATTCAGTTTTTAACTTTTTATCAATAAGATTATTGAATGAGTTTCTTCATTGTTTTGTTCAAACCTAGAGAGTTCTACCGTTTAGAGTAGAGAAGATTTGTAGATTCTTTGATAGTATCAAGGTCTTAGAAGTATTATCTCTTCTTCTTGCTATTCTACTTTGCATCTCATGGAGTCACCCATGACATGTCTTTAGGCCCAATTCCAATCTCTTGTTATTTTTATTCAAGGAAAAGGAAGCAAAAAAAAATATGGGCTGTGTGAGAGAGGCTCTCCTATCCGAGCAAGAAAATCTCTAAGCTAACCCTCTATTCGCTAGAGAGTCCCCGGCCGATAAAAAAATACGGACCGTGAAAAGATCTCTCATGAGTAAGAAGATTTTTTGGGTGAGCCTTTTCTATTCCGATAGAATTCTTTTCACATATCCTTGATGAAAGAGAAATATTAGAGTACTAACTCTTTAGTAAAAATGAGGCTTATTAAACTAATGTGTAGCTCATTCATTGGTACTTTTCGTTATATTTTTTAATTAATTATTTTTTTTCTCTAATGAATAAGATACACATCAATTTAGATGTTTAATTAACATTTATTAGTAAAAGAATTAGTACCGATAACATTTCTATAATAAAAAATAAAAGAAGATTCTCAATTATCTAGACTCCTTTGCCTTCTCGTGTTTGCGCTTTGCTCTAGAAACAGTTTTCACACGGTCCAACCTTTTCTAGTTGTTGTTGCTTTTGACTTTGAAGCACCATAAATTATTAAATTTGGCTTTAACTCCTATTATTAGTGAAACATGTCCAATAAAAAAATGGCATGAGCTGGACAACTTTTGACAAATCGAAAAGAATCCTTCCTTAGAGCATTCCAGGGCTACCCAACTATGTTCCCTATATTTATGGATCCAAACCACTTTTTGCTTCTTACTACAAAAAACTCCACAATAGCTTCCCTTTATTATTCCCTACATCATTAAAATATTATTTTCATTTTCATTAAAATAATATATTTTTTATTCTAAAAACATTTTTCTTTTCATCACTCATCTCCTCTTCTTTCCCTGGTCACATCTCCTCTCTCACCTGTTTTTCTTTACACAGCACACCTCTCTCCCTTTCTAGATCTCACTCTACCTCACTTTCCCCAGAGATTCTCACCACGAAGATAGAAAGGAGAATTTTTCTTGAATGGTTATCCTCCTTATATTCTTATCCTCTCAATCATTATCTATAGCAAAACCAGCTTTAGAAAACAAGAGAAAAGTGAGGAGGAGGAGAGAGAGAGAGAGAGTTAGGTATTTGATTGTGATGGGGTTGATTCTGGTATTTTTATTTGGGTAATCAATTGTGTTCTTGATGATTTTTGATTGGGTTGTTGTGGAGCTTGTGGTTGAGTTCGTTGAGTTTTGGTGAGTTCTGGAGATTTAAGTTGTTTGGGGATGATTGATTTTGTGGTTTTATTTGTTGTTAATTTTGGGTGTAAACCTTTGAGTGGCCGAGAGTGAAGATGGAGATTTGGTTTCGAGGGCAAAATCAATGGTTTCTATTTGCTAGTAATTTTGCTTTACTTGAACTAGATGAAGGATGGAAGAAGAAGAGGCGGAGAAGAAGAAGAAAAATAATGGAGATGACTCTGAAAAGGTGTAAGAGGAGAGTGTTTTTTTATGATTATAATAACAAGGATAGCTACATTGAACCCAAAGATTGGGTTCAACGAATGATGTTTAAGCAACCATATAGGATCGGGGTATTTTTGTGATTTTTAGACATATTCCTAAATTTAAGGAGCCTTATAGAGTCCTAGAGTCTTACCTAGATTGGGTGCACTTGCTACATGGATTAAAGTTAAATGGTTGCCATAGAAATATATATATATATATATATATATATATATATATATATATATATATAGGTGAATCAATCAAATAGCTGATTGCCATAGCAAATATTAATGGTTGCGAATACCACATGAAGCTTTTATTAGACACCATATCTAGAAGCATGCAGCTTGTCCAATCTAGAATATAAAATGTTGAGGATTATATGTTTCTAAAGCTTGTTTTGTTGCTTTTGGCTTGAAAACTATTTGATAAAGTTGCGAGCATTAGCATATGATGTGACCTTTTGAAATGATATGGCAAAGTTATTTGGCGCTACTCAACGTTAATATATATACTTTATAGGATCCTACTTTGTTAACTTCTTGATATCACATGGATATCACCCGTGTCACTCTTGCGTAGTCTGTTAAAAATACTTGGTGTGGATTGAGGTTTACAATAATGGCCCATACGAGGTGATTTAACTAAATTTAAAGGCTAGTGATTTGAAAAAATGTTAAATTCCAAACACTTTTACAATAACTTTTTCAAAGATAATTTTCCAAAAATTACAAATATTTTTATTATATTTTAGGATAAATTTCATTTAACTCTCTCAACGACACCATAATGACAATTTACTCCTCAAACCATCAATTGAGACAATTTACCCACCAAACTACCAAAACAATGACAATGTACCAATTTTAACAAAATGACGAAATTACCCTTACTAAAAAAACAAAATACTAAAATTGAATTTTTTCAAAATTTTAAGGGTATTTTTGTCTTATTAAAAATTTTATAGGGCTAATATCGTCATTTTGCTAATATGGGTGCAAAGAACATCAATAAGGCGGATAAATACTTCTAGATCTTGATTCTATCAATGATCTAAGAAATATTATTGACAAAAGCTACATACTCTAAGTTTTGAAATAAAGAAAGAAGAATGCTTAACTTTGAGGTTTCTTATTCAACAAAATCAATAATCAACATAAATTGATTTTCTATGGAGGTATAAGCATATATTTATAGCCCAAAACCTAGACCTAATAAAATATGACATAAATACCTCAAAACCTTAAACCTAATAAAATGACAAAATAAAGACTCCTAAAACCCTAACCCTAATAAAACAACAACATAAAGTCAGCTAGAAAATAATAAAATGCGGAAAATAACATAAGCCTCCATGCGCCGAGTGCATCAGCGATCAAGCGAGGTGGGCCGATCAAGATGGAGCATGCACAGGGGTGGCGAATGGGATCGATCATCATTCTCCGGTTGAAAATTGTCCTCGACGCGGCACTTTCACGGTCCTTGGATGCCACAACTCATGACTCCCTTCTTCAAGATCAAGACAAGAAACATCCCAAAATAGCGGCGCTTCTCATCATCAAATACCTTGATGATTGTCATGAAAGCCCCATACATCATTTGGCAATACTGATTGCCGTCTTGCTTCCTTCCCCCGGCCATAAAATACTCAAACGGATTATTCGTAGTTGCCCTTGTGAATAAATAATTCTCCTCAACCACATAGAACTCACCACAATCATTATTAGGAGAATTTAAAATTCTTTCAACCCCAAGGAAATCATCATAAGCAACCCCTTCATCATTATAATTAAGTACTTCACTTGAAAAGTCTTCATCAACCTCTTTATAATTGGCGATGTTACCGTGGCTCTTCCTCTTCCAATTGATCATCTTCGGTAGAGGCCAAATATGGGAGAAAACCCATCTTCTTCATACTCTTCCTCTTGGTCATCTTCTTTGGGGTAGAGGGCCAAACATGGGAGAAAACCCATCCTCTTCATACTGCCTCTAGGTCGGATGCCAAGGTCCTTCAATCGCTCTTCCTCATTGACATCGCATCATAGGTTGGTGGGAATCCCAATCCACAAATCCTTGCAAAGGATCTGCAACATCTTCATGTCTAAACTCTTCATCAATGAATTGATTCTAAACTCTTATCCAGTTTTGTTCCTCCTCCGAATATGGATTCGGTTTATAGATTTGTGGTTGGCAAGGGTATTGGCCTGTCGTGGACTCTTCGCTCACTCTATGTTTCCCTAAATACTTTTTTTTTAGAATTTTCTATTTTCTTTGTCATAGTCATAGACCTTTGTCTCCAATTTTGTGACTTGCCCATGGTATAACTATGGGGCAAGAAAGCGATCACGATATTTCAATGGTTTCTCCCAACCATTAATCTTCAATTTGCCTTGCTCATCCAGTTTCTTGTTGTTGCCACTATGCACCAACTCTTCCCAGAATGTGTACCAAAGAGACTTTGTTCATCGGCACCTCTTGAAATCATAAATCTCTTCAAACCAACACCAATCTAAAAATTCTTGGTTTTAGATTCCGCACCGAATATTGAGTTCGAATCTACTCACCCAATTGGCATTAGCTTGCAAGGTCGCGTCCGTCTCGTGCTCCACAAACAAGTTTCTAGATCCGTCCCATGTTGACCACAAAGTTGGATAATTGGGTAATGAGGTCTTCAATTTGATCCTCATAGCTCGAATCGATCCGATATTGCTAATGTTCGATAGATTTGCCTTCCCTTGTGAATCGGTCTTGTTGGCGCGACAACCGTCGCCCACCACTAATGGCAGCGGATTCGATTGCCTACGTTGTCTTCATATGCAAGTGCATCTCGTCATGTCGAAAGGTTGCCTCTCCATTCATGGAAAGTAATTGAGCTCGATACCAACGATGCGTGACTTAATGGGCCTCGAAGAACATCAATAAGCGGATAAATACTTTTAGATCTTGATTCTAGCAATGATCTAAGAAATTTTGACAAAACTAGATACTTTAGGTTTTGAAGGAAAAGAAAGAAGACGCTCAACTACGAGGTTTCTTTCCAACAAAATCAATAATCAATATAATGATTTTCTATGGAGACTATAAGCATATATTTATAGCCAAAACCAAAACCTAACAAAATATGACATAAATATCCCAAAAATCCTAAACTTAATAAAATAATGAAATAAAGACTCCCAAACCCTAACCCTAATAAAAACAACATAAAGTCGACTAGAAAATAATAAAATGCGAAAAATAACAAAAGCCTCCGTGGCGCTAGCGTTAAGTGCGATTGGCGGTGGTGCTCGATCATGCGCGATCGCAAGATCAATAGTACCGGGGTGACGAGATCGATCGCATCAATTGTCATTGTTTTCGTAGTTTGAGGGTAAATTGTCGAATTGATAGTTTGGGAGGTAGATTGTCATTGGGTAGCCCCAAAGTTGGCGCGATTGTCAATTCGAACTCAAAGTTTCAATTCTGCAATCCACCCAACAAAGTTTCAATTTTTTTCCATTCCGCCAAAGTCATTATGAGCGAACAATCACTGGCGTGATCACTATCCTTTTCGACCCAAAATAACCCCTCCGTTTCTTCCTTTGCCTTGATTAGATGCTCTTGCTTCCGAAAATGTAGAAGGAAAAGCAAAAGGATCATTTTTATTTTTCTTTATTCTTGGTTATTCAGATTAGTTGGAAGTTACTTTCAACGACACTTTGCATTGATTTGTTCTCATTCACAAGAAATAAGATTTGTTTGCTTTAATGCTTTATTTCGAGAAAATGTTGGAAGGAAAAGCAAAGGACACCAAACCAACTCATACTTCTCTCAAAATTCACGACGGAAAAGCAATCCATACCCATCTCAATTCACGAGCAAGCCATACCCATTTCGCTAAATCTACTCGAATCCAAAGTGAAACCCGATAATAATCGATCAAAACAATGATGAACACGTGTTCTCAAGCCTCGACGCGTGGTGCTCAACATCTTCTTCAAGCTCGAGGAAGACCCATGCAATAAACAGGGCAAGAACCTCACATCCCGCCTAACACCCACTCTCTTCTTTGGAAGCCTATCAAGAACAAATTGATCTTATGGGCATTAAGATTTCATGGTAAAATCATGTTATACCAGATTTCACTTGAGATACAAATCCCATTATTGGCCTCTGTTTGGTTTTATAGAAGGAGGATAAGCAAGAAGGAGGAATGGGGATGTTTCACATGGCCATTGGAACCCATTGCGATGATGAAGCTTTTTCTTCATTGAAAGCGCGTGCATTTAGAAGGGATGAGGGTATTTTGGATCGAAAAATAAGTGATCATGCACCGGACATTCGTCCACAAACGGCTTTGATGATGGAATGGTAATGAAAAAATTGAAACTTTATGGGTGGATTGCAAAATTGAAATTTAGGAGGTCGAATTGAAAACGCCCGGGGTAAAAGTAATTTTCCTTTATTCAATCATATTAACCTATAAAAATCAATTTTTAACTTAGGCTCGGTGGTGGAGTCTCAACGGTCGGTAGGTCCGATGGTGTCTCGTGAGATTTGGTGGATCGATGGATCCCCTTCTAGCGAAGGCCTACGTGTTCTAATAGTGGTATAGCGATTTGAGAATCAAGCTCAAACTCAAAATAATTTACGGTTTTAAAAAATAAAACCATTTTACAAAAAAAAAAACTTTTTCAATCCAATCATAAATATTTTATGTTGTCTATGATTTTCAGTTACCAAACACTAAAAAAAAAAAAATCATTTTACATTGAAACAAATGAGCCCTTAACAAATAAATGTATGATTGATCGAAAGCACCTAAAGAACACTTACATTTCCCTAAAATTTTACCTATCAGGTACACTTCCTTTATGGACTATTGTCAATGGCAGCCCCAAACAAATAACGAATGATTCCCATGGTAACTCAGCAAAGGAATGAAAACGCAATGGTCCAAAATACTACATGAAAGCCAATGAATGTACGAGCACTACTCGCGAATTGATATCAAATGTTTGGGCCACTACTCAAGATAACTTGCATTGGTATCGGCATTATTATCATGTATCTCTAAAGTACTACTAGTTGATTCTGTATATGTGGTATCCGTTTACTAGAAGAACTAGGTTTGCTAGGAAGGCCTCTCCGTTGAACAAATGGGCTGTTTGAGTTGGAAATGTTGCACCTTCACCATCAAGCATTGTAACAACATTTGACATGGTTGGGCGGTCATTTAAATCTTCTTGTACGATAAGAGTCCAATATTACACATTTCACAAATTGATCTACATTGCAAACTTCATGTAAGTCGGGTCCATTAAATCCAACACCTTGTTTTCAACCCACAATCTCCACGCTGTGACAATTTTAAAATTAGAATTTTATAGTGTAAAACAAACAATTAATGACTACAAAAAAAAAAATTAACATATTACAGCCTATAAGGCTCATGGCTATTACTGTAAAATCATGTATTCTTTTTCCACTTATAATCTCAAGTAGGACTACACCAAAGCTAAAAACATCGTTTAACGAGAAAAGTCCATCTAATACATACTCGAGACATGTACCCCGCATGCCAACATTCATTAGCGGATAAGGTAGGCACTTATATATTCTTTGAGTAAATAGAGTTGGGGATTGAAAATTGTGCTTACTAAGTTCCAACTACTCGTGTTTTGCCCGGTTTCTTTGCCTTCAACAATCCTTGCCAAGCCAAAGTCGATATCTTGGGGTTCATCTCTGCTAAAAGAATGTTGCTGGTTTTCAAATCTCTATGGATGATCCTCAATCTAGAGTCATGGTGAAGATAAAGAAGCCCACGAGCTATTCCCAAAATGATGTTGGCATCTCCCAATCCAAACTAGTGCTTAGTCTTTGATCTTGCAAGTTTTAGTAACATTAACATTACTCAAACAAAATACTTATAATCTATCAACAACAAGGAATTAGGAATTTAGTTCAAAACCAACCAAATATAAATGAGTCTAAGCTTTATTGGGCATGAACTCATAAAGTAAAATCTTTCGTCTCCTTTTATGCAATATCCCGAAGTCTAACAAGATTTGTTGAAGTTTTGCAATCAACACCACCTCATTTTAAATTCTTGTAAGCCTTGTCTTGAGACACTTGAGAGCTTTTACTATTTCTTGACCTCCAAATATTCCGAGACACCATATTCACAAGGTTACCAATAACTAGAAACTAGTTTAGATGAATATTAACACCAATTAATGTTGCAGAAATGACCTTGTAAAAGGCCCATAGCCCCTTGTCCAAGCTTGTTTGCATGAAGTTATCCGTAGCTACTAGAATGCTTTAAATCAAAAAGGGTACATCTATGCTTTCTCATCTTCTAAACTGGAGCCCATCAAGTCTTTGATTCTTTTTTAGTGAATACATTTTATCCTTTCATTTAGGTTTCAACCATAAAGTTACACCTGATACTTCTGAGATGCTAACTCATTTGCAAATGTATAAATGTCATTGGTGTTTTGCAATTTATTCCTTGGACCTTTCTCAAAATATTTACTTCATTTACCAAAATTTTAGAGTCCGCCATCACATCTTTGAAAATTTTAATGAGGAAATCCTCACAAAGAAAACAATTCCAATTTTCCACTTATTGAAACCCAAATATCGAAAATTCATCCCGCCAATTTAAAGCCATTTTATCCCACTACTTTAATCCATTGTAATTCTCCCAACCTTGTTGAATTTTAATAATTTCGTGAAATTTGACAATAAATTACCTTATGGCATTTCTTTATCCTATATAATTTACGAATTAATATCCTGTCCCTCCCCATTTAAAACTCACTCTTTATGACTTTGCCTTTTCTTGATCTTCTTAAGTAAATTGCCACTTCTCTGGTCACCTCACCTTCATGAAGTCAACTTACTCTTTATAGACTTTTATACCAAAAATGTATCTCGGATTTAAGCCTCCCGAACCTTGAACCGATTTCATCATCCCCTTAGAACCGTTTCGAACCAGACTTCGGGTCATAGTTGATTTAGGGAAATAACCTCATTATACACTCCCAAAAAGTTGGTTTAATTCCTACTTGAAAGCTTCCACTTCTCAACAACAAAAGAATCGACCAGAAAGTGTTGTCCTTGGTTACCCATAAACTCTGGATCATTTTTGTACTTCCAAACGTACTTTTTGTGGGTAGACTTGATAGTGGTAAAGTCCCGTACAAATTTCCTCCACTAAACAAGGTTGTTTTCGAAATCTATTCCCCTTCAAATTCTTTCATACTCCCAAAAGAAACCAACGGTAGTACAAGAAAAGATGGATTTGTAAAAATTTACCTTATTTTTCCATCTTCCATTACCAATAAAGAGCAAGATTTGCCTACGATTTTTCATCTTTTTCCTTAAATTTCCACTCCAACGACTTAAGGCTAAAATTAATTTGGTTGTTTTAATTTTAATTTCCAACTTTTCATATCCTTCTACATTAATTTTTTTCATTGGTTCCATTAGTAAACATGAGGTTCAACTATCAAATTCTTATCTGTAAATCATTAATTAACAAACCAAAATCAAAACTTAAATTACAATTAAACGATAATGCAACATTACTCCATCCACTAATATCTATTTTTAAGACCTCAGTTCATCTTCTTCCTAATTCTTTGGAATTTCACAAAAAGTTTATTTCAACCGCTTCAAGCATGGGCCTCTACAAGAATGTGAGGGTGTTGTATTTTGGGGAATTGTTCATTCGGGTCATTCATTGCCCAAATGGGTTTTTTGGAAAAACACATTCCCAATTTAAAGGTGCCCTAAAGGTCAAATTCGAAAGGGAAAAGGAAACCTATTAGCTGGAAGGGGGTACAAGGTTAAAGATGACAATTAATTTAGTAAACCAAAATTAACCATGACCCTAATTTTTAAATAATGCGAACTGGGAAGAGATAACCAAATAATGGGCGTTTACTCGGTTGAGGGTAGCAAAGGGCCAAAGCCATCTTCCAACCGCAAAGCCTTGAATAAACACACATCCAAAAAGGTTGGAATTAAAAACAACCGGATCGGATGGGCCTGAATTGGTAATGTAATTGAGGCTTGGGTTAAATGGGACTATTACCGGGGCCCAAAGAGGGCCACAGGGCACTACGAGGTACGGTCCCAAGTGCTTTTGGGACCTCGGAGGCTATTCCCAAGGGAGAAAATTTGTGGCCAAACTTTTTACTTAGAGAAGGATGGGTAGAAGGAGGAAGGGGGAATGGAAGGAAGAGTTTGGTGGAGACGAAGGTCAAGGGATTACACCCATTTATTTGGTTGAGGGTTTTAATGCCTAAAGTGAAGGACTGGGCAGGCCACATATTTCCAAAGATTTCAAAGGAGGAAAATGGCAAGGGCTTGTCTTGTGGGGCAGGTGAACGTATGGTGGAAACATCCAAAAGTTGGGCCTTGGAGATGAGAACACGACCAATCCTTTTCAAGGAAAGGAACGAAAATTGCCTCTAAACCTTGTAACTCCATAAAGGGGATAAGGAACTGGATGCCGTACTATGGTGTGCCCAATATTCGGGTCTGGATCATTGGAATGCTCATATGACGAGGAAATAACCCATTTTGGTGGAAAGGAATATTTACTTTAATCCGAGAAGGGACCCAAACCTCAAAGGCCTTCAACTTGGGAACAATTTCTTAAGGAGATGTTAGAGCGATTGGGGTATCCAGGTGGGTAAGAACAAATTAGGTTCCGGAGGGGCCAAGGGTTTGAGAATTAGCACCTTTCAACCCAATTACTTAAATTTCGTGAATCCCTAAATTGACTAGTATGATCTAGCCCTCCCACACTATGAGTCCCAAAGGCATGGGAGTTGGGCGACAATTGGAGGTTATTGCCAAGGGCTAATTCAAGAATTTCCGTTTGGTACTCTTTTCTACCTCCAAAAAGGATTGGGTCTGGCGGATTGCATGGTACGGCATCATCATGGGAAGATTTCCTATTCCATGGATGAAATTTGTTAGGTTCTGGGCCAAAACCTTCACCAAGCCTTGATTTAAGGAAGTGGACCAACCTTTGAGTGCCCAAAGTGAAAGTGGAAGCAACTTTAAAACCACAAGGGCCCTATAAATGGTTGGTTTGATGTTGGGTAATTAATCCCTTACAATTCTAGTTGATAATAGGGGCTTTTCGACCTTTATTGGGTCAAGTGGTTACTTTCCACCTTATTTACAGCCCAGAGAGAATTCACATGTGAAGGATGATTAAGTTCAAAGAAGTGAGATCCCAAAAGGTCATTTGCAAATTTTGGGTGCTTTTTGGTTATGTGGTGCAAAATTGGTATGGTCCAAGTGGAGGTCAAGGATTTGGGCCATCCACTTTTACATGGAGGTGAGAATTTTGGTGGTTGTCTTTTCTAGGCGTTACCATCCAGATTCGCCTCATGGTGGCCTATAGGGAATTGTATAAACTAAAGTTCTCGTAGATTTGGCTTTTGGAGTTGATTAATCAAGTTGTGAGCATTCGTTCTTCCGATTTTAAGTTACTTTGATTGCATTGGCCTTCCAAAGTGGCTTGGCGGTCCTGATTAAGGGGTACGGTCATTCTTTAGTGAAAATGATTTTAAGGCAATTTCCAGCACCAATGTTAATTTCTTGAAGAATCATTGAGGCAAAGTCCTATGCCACAATAAATTGTATGGATCATGAGGTTAAGACTCTCAAGCAAAACCTGCATGAACTGCATTGGCAATAACCTTCCCACAAACATGCCAAATTTGAAAAGGTGGCCAATGCTTAAAGTGACTTTGCCACAAAAGAAGAGTTGGCCTTAAAAATTCTTAGATCCTTTTTGGCCAATTGTTGTGAGGTATTTGGGGGTTTTGGGCATAGGGGTCCTTAAGGGACCATGTTTCGAAATTAGGTTGGGTTAAAACGCAATATAAGGAAGGGCGCGAAAAATTTCCAATGTAGCCAAAGTTTATTGCGAATGAGGAAAGGAGGGAAGGTTTGGCACATTGTATTGCCAAGAAAAGGAGTGCCTAAATGCGGATTTAATGCCGTTGCATTCGAGGTCAATGGTGGGAGAGGCGTGTTGGTTTCCTCGGAAAAGGTAATGACCTCTTTTGGTAGTTAGAATTTTTAAGATGTTATTTTTATAAAAAACATCCATGCGTAATTGGAATTATTTATTCTTGATACAGATTAGTCCATTTCTTAAAACGCAATTCTTTAGAATTTTGGGATGTTTGTGGATTTTCAACAAGTTTTGGGCTTTATCATCAAAAGCAGATAAACCAAGGTTTTAATTGTTTTGCATTCTTAATTTAGGGTTGGCATCTCAAGTCAGGGAACCGGTTTCAAGGAGTTGTTAATTAATAAAGCTAATGACCTTACCGTACTTTATCTTTAGAATGAATTGGATTTAGTTCCTTTGAAAGGAACCCTAAGGAATCTTTTGAACAAAGGCAATTAACCAAAGAATTAAAGAACAACAAAAATACCAAGGCATGCGGCAGGAGCTTAATTTGAAAAGTGGTATTTGGAAAAAAAAAAGGGTTTTAAAAATTTCCTTTGTTAGGGAAAAATAAGCCAAAAAAATTCCGAGGGGAATTGTGAGAGATCAATTAATGGAAATTGAAGTTCCACAATAAACATGTCTTAATATCAAGACTTGTTTTTAAAAATAGATGTGAACGAGGCGGTTTTCAGGGAGATGTGACCACAACTTGGATAATAAGAAACCAAACCAAAAATTAAGGAAAACCAAAATGGAAGACCTAAACCTTTGCAAAAAGTCTTGACCGATTGATGACATTTTGGGAACGAGCTATGCGAAGGGAGAAGCAGCGCGGAAAGATCTTCGTAATTGAGATCCATTTTGCAAACCTTGGAGTCATCGGGTTTTGTGATTCGGCCGGGAAACACTTAGTTTTTTCTGCTTTTTTTAAACTTTCTTTTCCTTTTTCTAGGATTAGGTTTTGGAGTTTATTCTGTTTATAGTAATACATCTTTGGGCTTAATAATTTAAACCTCTAGAAAAAGTTTGGGATTTTATAGTTTTTAAAAAGAATTATCATAAGTGTTTTATTTTAATTTTTTTTTTTTATTAATAATCTATATTTTGAGAAAGTTTTGGTTTCTTGATGGCCAAATTTAAGATTTTAGCCGCTTCCCTTTTAAGTTTCAACTTTACTAGGGTGGCATCACGAGCTTGGATTTAAGGAAAGTGTTAAATTTTTAAATTTTGATTAAGTTTGCATTACAAGCCTAATTTAACATTTTTTTTTGATTTGTATTGATTTTGATCTTTTAAATTTAGAAAGGAAAGAAGGCACTTATTTTCCTTTAACCACAATTTTTCCTTCAAAAGGTAATTTAACCATTTGAAATAATAATAAACCAAAAATTAATAAAACAAGTAATATAAACTATGTTTTCAAATTTTGTCAAATTATTTTTCCATAAGAAAAGGAAAAGGTCTGCTTAAGAATTTAAATTTAGTAGATCAAGGGTCTAAAGTTCAACGAGAAAATTTTTATCAAGGGAAGCATGTGCATGATCTTAACATTAGATTTGGAACCAATAGTAAAAAGGAAGAAAAAAAAGTTGGAATTCTACAAGTTCCTTTTTTTAATTAAAAATCTCGGTAATCAACGTGGTTTTCATTAAAGATTACCGGTAGCCTTTTAAAACTCTCCGGAAAAGTTTAGGTGGCAAACTTTAGAATGCTTCTCAAGAACCATTACAAATAATAAATTTCAAAAATTCAATTAGCCATACCAAAGTTTTAAAGATTAGTTTACTTTTAATATTGAATTATTAAAAGAAAGCCTAGGTTAAGTTTTGGGTTTTTTAAAGATTTACATTTATTTAATAATTGGGTCCTTGATTTTATTAATTTCTTTTCCTTTAAGGAAAAATTTAAATGGATTCGGGTTCTTGTACAAAGATCTTCTAACATTCTTTCTTCTTCTTTCTTTTTTTTTTTTTTTTTTTTTTGTTGATTAATTTAAAATAACATGTGAGAAGACATATAAACCTTTATGCTGTCCATGTCTTTTCTTTCTAAAACTCCCTACCCAAAATTCAAATACTCAATAACTCTAAGATAAGTAGAAGGAGAACAAAATAATCATAATTTTTTAAATTTTTAAAAAATTTTTCTTTTAATTTAAAAATTTATTTTTATTAAAAACTAGAATTGTTCTTATATTTGCCGAATGTTTATAATTTATCGAAGATCCTTATCACCACAATATAAATTTGAAGGGAGTGGGATGTAGAAAAAAGGATGTTGATATGGATGGTGTTGGATTTTAAAAAGTTGGGATTTGTTTTGAAGGAAAATGAAGTGTTGGACATGAATCCGTGAAAATTGGGGAGTAATGAGTTTTGGAATTTGTTCGGATGAGTTGTGTCCAAATTATTATAATTGAAGTCTTGGAAGCCCGTGAAATATGTTATTTTCCATTTGTTATTCCTACCGACAAGGGTTTCTGGAAAGGGTCGTAAATAATAATATTTATTTATTATTTTAGGTTTAAGGTTTTCCTATAAATAAATATTTAAAGAACTAAATGAGATTTGATTTTAATTCAGTTTTTAATTTATATCAAAGTTATTGGTTTCTTCATTGTTTCAAATAAAGAGGCCTTTAGTTTAGGAGTAGAAGGGTTTCTAGATTTTTATAAGTATAAGGTCTTTAGAATATTATTCTTTTCTTCTATTCTATTTGATTCTCAAATTTGGGTAATGACATGGCTTTAAAATCCCAATCTTGTATTTTTATTCAAGGAAAAAGGAAAAAAAATATATGGCTTTGAGGGCTTTGCAAAAAATTCCAATAACCCTTATTTCCTTTAGATTTCATAAAAATAACGGAACCTAAAAATTTCTTCATTAAGAAATTTTTGGTGACCTTTCATTCATAAATTTTTCAATTATTTGAATGAAAAGGAAAAAACTAATCTATATTTGTAAAAAGGTTATTAAACAATTTAGCTAATTCATTGTATGTTATTTAAAATTAAATTTTTATTTTCTTAAGAATAAATTTACAATTTAATTTGACTTTAATTAAATTTATTAGAAAAAATTTACGATACATTTCATAATAAAAAATAAAAAAAATTTTCAATATTAGCTTTTCCCCTCTTTTCCTTTGCTTAACAATTTAATAAGTCCAACCTTTTCTAAATGTTTTTTCTTTAAAATAAATTAAAATTGGCTTTAACTTCCTATTATTGTAAAATGTCCAAAATAAATGGCAAGCCAACTTTTGAAAAGTGGAATCTTTTAGCACCCACTACCAACAGTTCCCATATTTATGGATCCAAACCACTTTTTGCCCTCCTACCTACAAAAACTCCCAAAACCTTCCTTTATCATTCCCTACATCATTAAAATATTATTTCTTTTCATTAAAATAAATACTTATTCTACATTTCTTTTCAACATTCTCTCCGTCCTTCCCTGGAATCTCCCCTTCTTCTTTTTTTAAAAGCAACCCCCCCTTTCAATCCTTCCACTCATTTCCCCTTTCTCATCAGAAATAAAAGGAAAATTTTCATGCGTTCCTCTAATTCTTATCCTTAATTTCTTATCATACAAAAGGCGAAAACAGAGAAACCGTGGTTTGGGGGGAAAAGTATATTTGAGTAAGGGGTTATTCTGGTTTTATTTGGTAACAATTTGGTTCTGATAATTTTATTGGGTTGTCTTTTTGACAGTTGATAAGTTGGTAGGAATTTTAATTGGGGATGATTATTTTGTGGTTTATTTTTTAATTTGGGTAAATTTATGGCAATATTTAGATTTGTTTCCTAGGGCAAAATCACGGTTTTATTTGCAGAATTTTTATTGAACAAAAGTAGAAAGGGGGAAAGGCGGAGAAAAATAATGGTCTCTAAATTGGGGAAGGTTTTTTTTTGTATTTCAAAATTGCAAATTAATTTCCCATTGGTTCATAAATTATTTAAAACAATAGGATTCTTGGGTTTTTGATTTTTCTTTCCCTAATTACAGGCCTTTGGAGTATGCGCCTCTTCCTAATGTTTGACTTTTGATTAATTAAATTTCCTTGCAAATATAATTTTATAAAAATTATATATTTATGGTGAACACAAAATAGCTATCCATACAAATATTAATGGTTCAATTTCCCAAAAGTTTTATTCCCATTTAAACATGCACTTTCCAATTGAATAAAATTTAGTTTATGTTCTAAGCTTTTTTCTTTTTTAAAACAAGATTGTTTGTTAGATTGCTATTTGACTTTGAAATATATGCCCAAATTTTTGGCGCTTCTCACGTTAAAATTACTTTATAGATCCTCTTTGTTAACTCTTGGTTTATCACATGGATATACCACGTGTCATTGGTAGCTTTAAAATAACTTTTACGGATAGTTTCAATAATTGGCACCAAGGTTTTCTAAATTTTTAAAGGCCTAGTGTTTGAAAAAAGAAATTCCAAACACTTTACAATTTCTTTCCAAAGATAATTTTACAATTAAAATATTTTTATTATATTTTGGATAATATTTAAATTCAACAACCTAAAAATGACAATTTACCCAAACATCAATTGAGAATTTCCACCAAAATAACAAAACAAATGACAAGTACCCAAATTTACAAAACCCACAATTACCTACTAAAAAACAAAAACCTAAAATTGAATTTTTAAAATTTAAGGTATTTTGCCTTATTAAAAATTTTATAGGGCTAATTCGATTTGCTATTGGGGTGCAAGGAACACAATGGCGGAAATCTTCAATCGATTCATCAATATCAAGAAATTTATTACTCATACTCTCTAAGTTTTGAAATAAGGAAAGAAATGCTTAACTTTGAGGTTCTTATTAACCCAACAATAACCATTTTTTCTTATGAGGTTAAGATTTTTTAGCCAAAATAATAAAAAAATGAATAATTCCTCAAACCTTAAACCTAATAAAATGCAAAATAAGTCCTAAACAACCTTAAAAAAAATAAAGCAGTTATTTAAAATTTAAAAAATCGGAAAAATAACATTATTCCAGGCCATCAATTTTCAACAAGTCATCAGAGTAGGTGGGCTTATCAAAAGATGGAACAATGACAGAGGGTTCAATGGGATCATTCTCATTCCCGAAGTTAAAATTTCCTCCGTCGGGGCAACCTTTCCAGTCGGGCATACTCAATCAGTTTAAATCAGAAAAACATCCAAAAATGGCCTTTTCTCAAATCCTTGAGTTGTCATGAAAGCCCAACATCAGGAAATACTGATTCCGTTTGGTCTCCTTCCCTTCCAGGCCAAAAAATTTTTGGAAGTTATTGTATGCCCTTGGAATAAATTTCTCTCAACCATAACCAAATCTTATTAGGAAATTTAAAATTTTTAACCCCGGATTAAAAGAAACCCTTAATTTAATTAAACCATGAAAATCTTCAATTTATAATTCATTTACTAGCTTTCCTTTAAGATCAATTTGGTAAGGCCAATTGGAGAAACCCTCTTCATTCTTTTCCCTTGTCCTTCTTTGGGGTTTAGAGGGCCCAAACAAGAAACCCATCTTTAAGCTTAAGGGTAAAAGTTTCAATCCTTCTCTTATCTCAATCATATTTAATCCCAATCCAAATTTGAAAGGATCTAAATCTTATGTAACCTTAAATGAATTGTTGAAATCTACCAAGGTTCTCCTAGAATATGGATTCTTATAGAATTTTGGTTGGCAAGGTAGGGAATTGGCCCTTTACTTTCGCTCACTCTAATTTCCCTAAATACTTTTTTTTTGTGGTATCATTTTCTTTGTCATTCAAATAACTTTGTTCAATTTGTACTTGGCCCTGGATAATTAGGGGCAAGAACATAGATATTTAAGGTTTCCCACCATTAACTTAATTTCCTTCGTCATCCCTTTTCTTGAATTGTTGCCACTATACCAACTTTCCCTAGAATGGTCACAAAAACTTTGCAATCGGCCACCTCTTGAAATATAAATTAACCCAAAAACAAAAATTCTTTTTAGATTCCTCATGGAATTATTGATTGAATTACTCAAATTGTTGTTCGAATTGCCGTCCGTGGCGGTGCTAAAACAAGGTTCAATCGTTCCCATTTACCACACAAGTTGGAAGGGTAAATTTCAATTTATCCCATAACTTGAATACTAATTTTGTAATTTCAATATTTCCTTGGTTCGTATGGTTTTTCCAACAAAGTTCGCAAATTCCGAAGCGGTTGCGATTTCCACGTTTTTTCATAGCAGTGCATTGTTATTAAGAAGGTTCCTTCCATTCAATGGAAAGTAATTACTTCAATAAGGATGCTGATTAATCTACAAAACATTAATAACCGGATAATAATTTTAGTTGATTCTACAAGTTAAAAACTTTTAACAAAATAGATACTCTTAGTTTTAAGGAAAGAAAAGGGTCAACTGAGTTCTTAAAAAAATAATTATAATATTTTTTAAAAGATTGATAAATTTTACCAAACCAAAACCTCAAATTTCTAAAACCCCAAAAATCCAACTTTAAATAAAAATAAAATCCCAAAACCCTAATAATAAAAAAAACAAAAGTCGAGCTTAAAAATATGCAAAATCCAAACTCCGTGTTCTTGACGCATTAAGTCAAATTAGGGTCCACATCTTTTCATCAGCAAATACAGGGGAAGAATTCGATCCAAATTTATTGTTTTCTAGTTTAGGGTAAATTTTAATTATTTTGGGGTAAATTAGGGGAGCCCCAAAGTTGGGGTTGCAATTCAACTCAAATTTAATCTTGAACCCCCCAAAAAGTTTCAATTTTTTTCCCCATTCCTGGCAAATCAAGGTCCAAAATGAACCCGGGTGATATATCCTTTTGTCCCAAAAAATAACCCCCCCGTTTCCTTTTGCCTTGAATCGTAATGCTTTTGTTAAAAATGTAAAAAACAAAAGGACATCATTTTTTTGATTTTTTCTTGTTATTCAGATTTTAATTCTTTACGAATTTGGAATTTTTTCTCATTCACAAAAAAAATTTGTTTTTTAATGTTGTTTATTTCTGAGAAAATTTGGAAGGAAAACAAAGGACCCCCAAATTTCTTAAAATTCACGGGGAAAAGCAATCCATACCCATCTACGAATTGAAACCTAATTTCCAAATCTACCAA